>JASTWR010000983.1:0-65241 GCA_030770355.1 Harpagoxenus sublaevis | reverse complement strand
GCGATCTCATCGTGGATATTTGAAAAATGGAACTTCAATTGGATAAAGTTCCGAAAGCCCATACCTCCGATCGTTCTGAAATTTTGTATACTATTATATTTTGATATGCTAATTACGAATATGTCAATGAAAATTGGCGCAAAGGTCATTTTGTAGGTAAAAATAAAAAAAAATTTTTTTGCATATTTTTGAATTATCTTGATTAATATAGATTTTAGTACAAAAAGTTTCAAATAAAAATTGTACGTCTCTTAAAAACACAACTTTTATGTTCTATACGCTATTACTGTAAAAGCAGTACTTAACGAGAAAAATGTGAGAAAAAACGAGATAACAAAAAATGGTAAATATACCGATCAGGGGACCATCCCTCGATGGCCTTGACCTTGGCATATTTTGTCAAGGTCATGACCCTGAGTGACCTTTAAAAGTTTTTAGCCGTCTCGCTCGTTGTATGTTAAAAAGTTATTAACATAGAAAGTTTGACAAATACAGCAGTTATTTTGAGTACTAATAGACATAAATGACTGATATTTATGTGGAAATAGTATATGTATGAACGAAGGAAAGTTAGTTAAAGTAGCGAATTGTTGGTATATTAAGAAAAGTACTATTTAAAGCAGAGAATAGAGAGTATGTGCTTCAACTTACAAAGCACATACATGTAAAGCGCGTCACTAACGGTTAGTGGCGCGCTTTACAAGTGTGTGCTTTGTATGTGCTTCAACTTAGAAAGCACATACTTTTAAAGCGCGTCACTAACCTATAGGTTCGTGGCGCGCTTTACAAGTGTGTGCTTTGTATGTGCTTCAACTTAGAAAGCACATACTTGTAAAGCGCGTCACTAACCTATAGGTTAGTGGCGCGCTTTACAAGTGTTCTTTGTATGTGCTTCAACTTAGAAAGCACATACTTGTAAAGCGCGCCACTATAACCT
Source organism: Harpagoxenus sublaevis (assembly GCA_030770355.1). Classification (NCBI taxonomy): domain Eukaryota; kingdom Metazoa; phylum Arthropoda; class Insecta; order Hymenoptera; family Formicidae; genus Harpagoxenus; species Harpagoxenus sublaevis. Next base: position 64,304 of record JASTWR010000983.1, on the reverse strand, counting down.
TGTCAGGTGAATGAAACGTTCTACCTTGCGTACGGGGGCCTTGCTAATCTTTTCAATATCAATATTTTTAGTATATGGTAGACTCATCACTTTAGTAAGGCAAAGATTTAATAGATATACAGATTTTATATGTCAGGTGAATGGAATTGAATGTTTATTTGTATTTTTCTTGTTAAGTACTGCTTTTACAGTAATAGCGTATAGAATATAAAAGTTGCGTTTTTAAAAGACGTACAATTTTTATTTGAAACTTTTTGTTCTAAAATGTATATTTATTTAGATAATTAAAAAATATGCAAAAAATTTTTTCTTTAATTTTTACCTAGAAAATGACCTTTGCGCCAATTTTCATTGACATATTTATAATTAGCATATCAAAATATAATAGTATACAAAATTTCAGAACGATCGGAGGTATGGGCTTTTCGGAATTACAGCCCTTCAATTATACCCGAATTATGTTAAATATTTATATAAAGGAATTTTATTCATATAAATATAATATGAAATTATATATTATGCAAGATAGAATATTTTTTTAGCATTCTCATATCGTATTTTATTTATTAAACGGAATGTAACTCTGCAAATAATCTTTATGCACTTAATGTGCATGAAATTTTGATAATTTATTCATTGAAATAATTAAAAAAATTAAACCGGAATTGTGATGCTCGATAAAACGGTGAACTACTTTTTCGAGTGTTCGAGTCGAAAATCATTTATCGAGATCAGGAATCAGATTTTGCTTTGGCCGGGCTGCCATTGTCGGGTTCATCGCACCTGACATTATATGGCGTTCTCGTTGGCTGAATTCTTTATTTCCTTTCTCATTTGGCCGAGACGAGCGAGGTCGAGCGACTCCTTGATTATTGGCGTACGAAAGTCAAGGCCTCTCTTCGGGAGACCCGGTCCCGGTCTTGCCTCGGCTATCGACTCCCAAGGTTGTCGGCAACCTTCTTCCACCGAGGATGACATGAGCAGACAGACCAGACGGTATATCGTGCCGGTAATTCGTGAATAGTTACAAAAAATGCCGACACTTTAGACGAGAATAAACCTACGCGACCGGTTTTTCATGCTTTTTTGTCTCTTTTGGGAGTTACCTACTCTCCGGTTAATAGATATGATAATGATAATTATTTTTCTCATTATTTGAAGAATAAAAATGTGAATGAAAAGATCGTGCCAGGATTTCGTATCGGCCTATCAATTTGACTTTTCCGTGAAAAATTTCATTGATTTTTTCGACATGATTTGAAACTTTTTGTCATGTCCACTCGTCGATTAGTTAGCATGATGTCCAATTAAATTAATCCAGTTTACATGATGGGATGTGGAAAGAAGAGAGAGAATAAGCGCGATCAAATACACACCAAGTCAAATGAAAATAACTGTAACCCTTCATCGGAAAACTCGTCCGTAGCTGGTCAGCATTAATTGGCTTCCTTTGTCACGTTTTTCTTTTGCGTTAATCGGAAAAAATAACGTTTTTGCATCGCGGTCGCGTTATCGACGTTGCGAAATGACGCGCGCGCGTGAAATCACGTTGATTGCGAGGGGAGTACGCGAGTCGGCTAATTTCGTTGATAAAGGACATTAAATAATTGGGATATTCATAAGTGGCTCGCTGATGGACTTTAATTAGCAGGCGTTTCCGCACGCGCGCGGCTAATTAATTGCTCGTCGGTATAACTGAATTAATGATTTATTCGGCTCTCGTCGGATTTTGTCGATGGTGGACAGCGACAAAGTTGACTTATAATACGTGATCGACACAGTATCGCAAATACAGACTAACAGGATGTTACGCCGTATAATATTTCAATAGTATCTACGCAATAGCGAATTCCGCAGATTAACTAGAAATTAATTAACAGACTTAAATGTGCGAATTCTGCAAGAGATCGTTGGCTAGTTTCGATCGCTTATAATATTTTATATATAAAATATATGTACTTTTTTATTGTGTTATATATAACGATATATTATGTATTTTTAAAAATTATATTACATAATTAAAAACCTATTATATGATCTCGACATTTTCATATCGGAATTTTTGAGTCTAATTAATTCTGGTTTAAAGAATATGCTAAAGTATTGTGCGGCGTTTGTAGATTTATATTTCTCTGTATATTTCTCGGGATTTCTTTTCTTTCTATAACATTTTTAGATCTTTAATTTATTTAAAAAAATGAAGATTAAATATCTTAATGCTTGAACCTTTAATGAAACTAAAAGTTTGAAAATTGAACTCTTAACAAAAAATAAAGATTTATTTTTAAAACTCGAGATTTGTCAACATTTCTCAGTTTTCAATAGCTTCTTCGATTCCAATTTCTTGCCATTGAACGAGAAATTACAGAACGCTGATAATTTTATCCTTAATACATGCATTACCTCTAAAATTCATCGATTTATAAATATTTGCATGCATTTATTCACTGGTTAGTCATCTATCCACCAGTTTTTCTTTTAAATGCAGATTTTTTTCGCCGGAAAGAAGAAGGGAAGAAATACGAATTCATCTGTAATAATTTAACATTCGATTAAGCCGCGGTACGCAGCTTGGCGCGGGTAAATGAATTTTTCACGCTGCTTAAACATGCGCTCGCGAAAATTCCGGCTCGACGAGAGAGAGAGAGAGAGAAAAAGAGCATTCGGGATGCGAGTTAATCGCGTGCGAACGGATACGATAATAAGAGCGGCCGTACAGCAAACCCGGACGAGGGACTTTAATTACGAGGCGAACTTCCCGGTCTCGCCAGCCACCCCCCAGACGACGGATTACACCCCCGGTAATATTACCGAGTTTTATTACCGCGAAGACCGAGATCCCGAATGCGCTCGCGGGCATGACTCACATTCAGAGCCGACGTGTGATCGGACGCGATTCCGGAAGTGATCCTACATAGTTTTAGACATACAGTTATGTGCAAAATAATAGCACTGGCTAAAAAATGAAGGAAATTAAAAATTTAAAATTAATCAATTGAAATTATTTTATTTATTAAATACACATCAATTAATAGAAACATAAAATATAACATATCTCATTATTACGAAAAGATAACAATGCAAAAATAGAATTCTGTTAAAATTTCGAATTTTCTTCAGCCGGTGCTATTATTTTGCACATAACTATATATGTGCGTATAATAAATTATGTAAGTTACCAGATATATCTGGAAATTCGAATAGATCAGGTTCAACGTCAGTAAACCGCTTTATTTTCTTAATTTTATTTCATCACGCAAGTCAGCGAGGATATTCCGTAATAATCAATTTTCCGATAATTCGCTGTCGCATCATAACGATCTGTTCCCTGACGGTCTTCTTTCAATTTCAACGAACGTCGTGAAAGAACAGGGAAGACTGAAACTGATCGAACGTTCGGCGAGTACTAACTGCCAATATGTTGCGCCTTAAAATACACACCGGGTCTTTTTTCAACGTGCTCTCTGAATCAACGTAAACGAACGGTAAAGTCGATTCGTTGACAGGGATGCATCGGGAAACAACTAAAGGAATCTCGTTACGGCCCTGTTCGTCCGCCACCCTGCCGTGTCATTTCTCACCTCTCCACGTTCACCATTCTTGCGCGCGGGAGAGAAATCGCTTCCTTAAAGTAAGGCGTGAAAACAAAGGCAAACGAAAGGAGCTTTTGCGAAACCCCTATAAGTTACGCCAATTTTCTATCGTAAAAAATTAACTAATCCAAGAAATAAATCAGAGAAAGACGTCGCTTTCTCGAACGCTTCGTATAAGTACACCAAGAAAAAAGAAAACTGTTGATTCAATAGCATCTGTGTTATTGAAAAAATTTCATTGATTCAACTACAACGCTCTTAATAGTATTATATAGGGGTGTAACACAAGAACTATTTTATATTTGTTTCAAGCAACGCAATTGAAGTAACGTTGCAATAGCAAATATTATTGCAATAAGTATATCTTTTGTTGGCACCCCGCAATGAGACATTTCGTTGGATCAACTTATTGTATATATTTTTTTCATCCAATTACTTCTTTCTCAGTGTATTGACTAATTGAATCAGTGCTGATTAAAGCGTCACGTGCGTCACTTGTGCATTTACAAAAGGGGCGAAGAATGCGATCGATTTGAAACACTCCGATCGACATCACCCCGTTTTACGGTATTTTTCAATCGATAGCAGGGCAACGTTATACAATTTACCGTTAAACTTGTTTGACCTTCCCTCAACGAAGCAGTCTATCGGCTGTTAAATTCCTGTATGCTATAAATAATTAGTTCGAGCTTCAAGATAGACCTGTCACTCTTGTCATCATCGTCATCGTCATTATCGTCATCTTCAAAATCCAAAATGGAAACTATAGAAATAATTACATTTTCGGTCAAAATATCCAACGTTACACATAATCTTAGGCTATACTATAAGATAAATTTTAAAATTATTAGGAGTACAAATAAGTTTCCGCCGTTTTTTATCAAAAATTGGGCATTTATTGTGAAAGAACGGTACCTTATGTTTCAATCAAAGTATTGTCCATCGCTAGCCACTACTTTTTCCCATCTTTCTGGCAGGCTATGGATACCGCGTCGGAAGAACGCTTCATCTTTTGAGGCTATCCACAAATCGATCCAATTTTTGGCATCTTCATATGATGTAAAGTGCTGCTCAGACAGGCCGTGCGCCATCGATCGAAACAAATGGTAATCAGAGGGAGCAATGTCTGGTGAATACGGCGGGTGGGGTAAAACTTCCCAATTGAGTGTTTTCAAGTAGGTTTTGACAGGTGCCGCAACATGTGGGTTCATATGGAACCCAAATTCCTTCCTTCTGAATCATTCCCAACGATTTTAAACGATGTGAAATTGCTTGTTGAGTCACTCCTAATGTAAGTGCAAGTTCTTTTTGCGTTTGGCACGAATCTTCCTCCAATAATGCTTCCAATTCCGTGTCTTCGTACACTTTCGGCCTTCCGCTACGTTCTTTGTCCTCGACGTCAAAATCACCGTTCTTAAACTTTTGAAACCACTCACGACAACTTCTCTCACTTAAAGCAGCCTCATTATATGCTTCTACAAGCAATCGATGCGCCTCAGCTGCAGATTTCTTCAAATTAAAGAAATAAATCAAAAGTTCCCGCAAATGACGCTTATTCGGCTCAAAATTCGACATTTTCGCACGAAAAGAATTATGTGATGCCGATACAGTCTGATACTATGTCAAGTTTATGGTGTTGCCAGATGTCCAACCTTACGATATAACACTTTACATCCGACAATTTCAACCATAACCTCCTGGTGGGGCCATCTATTGTAAAACGGCGGAGACTTATTTGTACACCTAATAAGTATGCAAGATTTTGGGAATATTTAAAAAGCTTGAAGAAAATCAGAAAGTTACATACTTTAAATTTATAGAAGTTTACTTTTTAACAATATCATGAAGTTTTATACAAAGTTTATGATATTATAAAGTCATTTTTTCTCAGTTTTTCGATGCTTTGCAATTAATTTTTATTCTTGTAATTTCTCTTATTGTTAGACTTATAATTGTGTTTTTCTCCGTAAGTGCTAAATGTAAAATATACACATATAATACAATACATCGATTAAACTACGAAGAATCCGTAAAAACTTTTACGTTCCGCATTATTCCATTAAAAGGAAATAAATTCGGTTATTATTCATCGCATTTGCGCGGATACCGCGCGGCCCGAATTTCATCGACGGGCATTTTCGACAAAATAATAACCGATTTTTGATTAAGCCTGAATAATATAATCACCGTTTCGAAAAGTGCCCCGAATTTTCATCAGCGGAGAAAGAGAGAAAGAGAAAGCCGGCCCGCATTTCGCCCGGCGTGAATTTTCATCGGCACGAAAATTGGGTTCACGTTGACACGACCGACGTGTCATGTCACGCAGCAACGGCGTCTCTGATGTTTTGTCAGCTTGTCATGCCGCCGAGAAAAATTCTTCCGTCACTATCATTTTCGCAGTCTCGTACGAGCGCGACGGCGGCGATCTCGTGTCAATTTTCACGATCGATAAAAAGCCCCGCGTCGCGTCCTCGTGATTAATTTTCATCGATGCTGCTGTTTCTGTCAAATTGACTGGCGAGCGAATCGAATTTAGCTCTGACGGTTTTTCTAACGAAATTATTCGAAATTCGCAAATATCTCTTATTATTCCAGTATGATTAAATTCTTTTATATAATTGATCTTTAAAAACTTTTCGATATATTCTATATCTCTTATTGCATAGATATTTTCTATCTGACAATATAAAAAAGTAATTGATATTTTATGTCTTTGAAACTTAAATTGGAGAGAGATTATAATTACGGTAGATTTATAATTTGCGACATATTGTTGTGCTTTCAGGCCTCAAGTACCTTCACTCGGCCCGAATTCTCCACAGGGACATCAAACCCGGGAACCTCCTAGTGAACAGCAATTGCGTACTAAAAGTGAGTCTAGATATTTCAGAATCTAAATGCTAACTTTGATTACAATGAGGTTTTCTCTGATTGAACTCGATGGGAAAATACAGATATAGCGAGGATCTTTTCGTCCGACATAAATGCTTTCTCCAAAATAGGAGCGATATTCTAAATTTAGCTACCTAGTCTATTCTATTTATGTGTCGAACGGCCAAGCGTACTAGGTGTCCTCTTTCTCCAGATCTGTGATTTCGGGTTGGCCCGGGTGGCGGAACCCGACCAGAACGTCCACATGACCCAGGAAGTGGTGACACAGTATTATCGCGCGCCGGAAATCCTGATGGGCGCGCGGCATTACACCGCCGCGGTGGACGTGTGGAGCGTCGGCTGCATCTTCGGCGAGCTCCTACGCCGGCGGATCCTCTTCCAGGCCCAAAGCCCCGTGCAACAGGTGAGCGGGGCGGATCTTGAAAAATTCGACTCGCGTCTTTCCTCGGGAAGGGCCTTATTCAACGTCACACGTTGAACTTTGCGTATTAAAAAAGATGAAATTTAAACCAATACCTTGAATTAAATAACATTTTATTATTTTTAACTACCATGTGTATCGAAATTCATTATTTTAACACAAAACAGTATTATTTTAAAGAGTAATACGACCGTTATTATATACAATCAAATTAATTAGAATAAACGCCGTCATTTACGGTCAAACCTTGGCTCTTAGTATAGCTAAATACTATTTCTTGTATATAATGAATACACACAAGAAATATTATTAGGCTACTAAGATCCAGCTTGGACCGTAAATGGCGTTTATTCTAATTAATTTGATAGTATTATTTTAACTCTATTGGTTTAGTTAAATTAATGTTGTTTTAGTTGTTATATTGAGTAAAAGTAGTGGCTACCTCTAGGAATGGTAAAAGATTATTCACAAATTGAGTATAAGTTGACATTAATACGAATTTAATGATGTAACAACTAATATATGTTAATGATGTAAGCAATGAAAAAATGCACCTTGCTCGGTCGCAGCTCGAGTTAATCACCGAGCTGCTGGGTTCGCCTACTCTCGAGGAGATGAGGTATGCGTGCGAGGGCGCGAAGTCTCACATGCTGAGAAGGGCGCAGAAGCCGCCGTCGCTCGCGACCCTGTACAATCTTAGCAGCCAGGCGACGCACGAGGCCGTCCACTTACTCTGCCAGATGCTAGTCTTCGATCCCGTAAGTTTGCCTCGCGCAAAAATAGAGATGATTTTTTTCACTATTTTATATATAGATCTTACACTATTTTAATTTTACTTGATATTGTTCGGTTTAAATAAGTTTTAATTTTAATTTACATAATTTTTTTACATAAAATTAGAGACACTCAAAAATTCTTTGAAACTTCATTTTTACACGGGTAGCATTCAGTTTTGTCTATTTAATCGACAAAAATATTTCATAATTATATTTATCAATTCTACTGTTTCTTTTTTTTTTTTACGAAACTACATACTATTTCTGTCGGCAAATTTATTTATTACTTCAATCAATAACAATTAGTACAGTCACAGATTTCACGTTTGATTGTCAACTTCAACTATCAATTCTGTTGTATTTATTTATATTGATAATGACCAAAACGAATGATCAATTTATACTCTATTTATATTCTCGATTGCTGAGATTCTTCTCGTTTGGCTCCAATTTGCGCGCTTTTTATGTTTTATAATATTTATTAATGTTCCTCCCAACAATTATTGTTACGCAGGACAAGAGGATCACTGTGGTGGACGCCCTGGCGCATCCTTATCTGGACGAGGGTCGGCTTCGATATCATTCGTGCATGTGCACATGCTGTTACACGACGAGCGCCGGCATGAGACAGTACAGGGTGGATTTTGAGCCTTCGGCCGCCCATCCGTTCGACGATCTCTGGGAGCGAAAGCTCACGAGCGTGCAGCAAGTGAAAGGTGAGAAATTCTGGCGCGTCGAAGATTCGATATAAGAGACAAAAGAAAATGAAAGAAAAATGTCGCGAATGCCGTGTCTTTTGGAGCATTTTATCTAACGGGAATAGTATTTTGTTGTGGCAAGTGTGGAAAGCAACGAATTATGTCGCGCGTGAAGTTGCCGCATGAGCCGAAGGCTTATGGTGCATTCGCACAAGTACAAGTGTGAATTCGGCTCGGACGGCAAACTTCACACTCGTCTGAAAAACGTAGCTTTCTCCCCTAGGTGCACAATATACTAATTACGAACATTTACGTAACACTCAATGATAACATGAATTTTGCGACAGCCGTGGAACAAATATTGAGAACATCTTTTCCGATGAAAATGACGACTAAAATGTAAATTTAATTTATTCAGTGATAAATAAAACTTACGTTTACACGTGTGATTTATTTAGAATGCTGTTTATAACGGAAAACCTCTGATATTTGACGATTTGAAAAAAAAACTGATTTTTTTATGTCGATATTTAATTGACTTTTTACTTCAAATCTTGTACAAACTGCGATTGGCAGTTGGCGATTCGTTTTTGCGGTACAAATTGTAGAATGAAGCCAATATACATATTGCCTCGAGAATATATTGTCTCGGGAATATCGCGCGTATCGTGGGTAGTGACGTATGGACACGTAAGTATCTCAGGCACGTGCCTGCGCTATTCGAGAATAATAACCGCGATAAACACGCTCGCATGTGTGCGTGTCACGATAAATCATGGTTTATCTCAGCAGCGCCTGGTCGCTGAAAACCGTGAGGCTCTTGGGTATCTTTCCTCGTCGCTATAATCGTCAACGATGAAGCGGAGGAATAGCGGATCCAATGAGCAGCGTAAAAAATGCCACTGTCATTATCGCGCTGTCATTCCTTCGTGCCGGCTGTGGTACTTACATTAAAATAAAAGTTTAGCGACATTCGCAAGCTTAGCTGTTTACAATGATTGACAGAAGCGTACGGAAAAATGTTATGTACGTTGTATGACGTGTAAAAACTTTGTGAAATTTAAAAATATTACATAGGAAAAACGTTCTGGCTCTCGTACAGAGAAGTATGTATTTAGAATCTTTAGTTTTTTTTTTAATTAATTTAAAAATATTAACAATGAATAGAGAAATTTGCTCGTTCAAAGCAGCAGCTAACACAATAAAATACGGCCAATTTTCGAGCAGTGTTAGGGTGATGAAAAGAAAATATTACATGAAATTTGAAAAAACGTTCTAGCTCTCGTACAGAGAAGTATGTATTTAGAATCTTCAGTTCTTTTTTTTAAATTAATTTGAAGATATTACATGAAATTTGGAAAAACATTCTAGCTCTCGTACAGAGAAGTATCTATGTATCTATATATTTAGAATCGTTAGTTCTTTTTTTTTTTAATTTATAACGATTGTGATAATAAATACAATACTGATTCAACTGATCGTAATATAATTTAATAAATATAAAATTGTACATATACACATACACACGTATGCAACACCGACGAGAGCGAGAATAATTTATCTGCGTTTAGCGCTGACCGCGCGATGAGAATATAAAGCACAGCGTTATTCACGGTGTCGTTATCTCGACCGCGGGAAACTATATCGCGCCATCAACGTCCCGCCTCTCGTCATTCACTTATATGCCGGTACGTCGTTGTCTGTTTCAGAGGAGATGCACAAATTTATAGCGGAGCAGCTGAACACGTCGCGAGTGCCGCTATGCATAAATCCGCAATCCGCGGCGTTCAAGAGCTTCGCGAGGTAAGCCACATCATAGAGCGCATCCATACGAATCGCCCTTGGCCGATGGAGACACGCGTTTTGTTCCAAAACTACCGAAGAAGATAAAAAAAAAAAAAAACAGATTTAAAAGTGTAGCTTGTTAAAATATCAGTTGATTAAGAGGCTTTTCAAGGGAATTATTATTCTTTCGTCTAGCTTTGAGTAAAGTTCAATTCAGCGGGATTTCATGAGATTTTCATGTTGATCGCGAGATTTTTTGCAAAATAGTGGTGAAGAACGAGGAGACAATTTTACTTTTTTAAAATATTATACATAGCTCCTGTAATTTTGGAACATGCGATATGATATGACCTATAAAAGTCCCTCTTTCGCATACAGGAAAGTCATCAGAACTGATCGACGAAAAAAATACCCGAGAGAATAAAAAAAGGAGAGAGAAAAAAAAGGAAAGAAAACTTCTTCAACACTCCCCCTTTTACTGTCCCTCGAAATTAATGCTAAAGAAATCAATATCTCCCCTCCTTCGCACTCGTGCGTCTCCCTCATCGCGATCCTATATCCTGAATCCTAGATAAAAAAAAAACAGACAGGCTAATAATCCCCAAGAGAGTTCATAGAGGGGCGCACAGTGTTTCTTATCAAGCAATCGAGTAGCACGAGCGGAATATATCGGGTGTTCGAAGAGTAGCGCTGACCTGAGCCGGCTGAGTCTTTCGACGCGCGTAACAAGAGAGAGAGTAAATTCCAAAACCGATCAGACGGAAAGATGAGTCGAAGGAAAAAAGAAAGAGGGGCCTTTTGTCCTGGCGATCCTATTGCTAACGTCCACAAAGGACGTTATGTAGCCTTTGACGTTGTTCCGAGGAAAAATAACATATAAAGTATATAAGATATATATGCATTTTTCACGTAACCCTGTCGGCCCACTGTGATACAATCGCTACATGCGATCTCTCGATATAGCGAAGGAGTAGAAATCAAGTAGATAAGGAACTGGTAGTTATCAATATCGCCGAACGGAAAATTAGAACGATATTTTAAAGCTGTGCATATGAAAAGTACACGAGTATGTATAAAGTCTTCTCGTATTTTTTATTTCTTTTCTGTTTTCATTCTTTAACAAATTCTTAGTTTATTTCTCAAAATTTATTTTAACGCTATCGTTTTCCGTTTAATTTGTATAATAATATAAAATAATATCTCTTTAGGCATTTTTTAAATATAAAATTATTAAAATTCCATTTTGAAATCTATCATAAATTCTGTGTAAATTTTCAAAAAGCACAGTGTTGATCGATGTTCATAAATAAGAAGACTGCTTCACATTTACGTGTTTAAATTTATCGCGTTTCAGGATAGGAAAATTTATTAAAAGTAATGAAAGAGCACCGTATTAACGGAATAATCAATTGGAGCAATCAATTTATTTCGTCATAAAATGATGGAGCAATATTTTATGATGTTTACCGAGAGACATTATACATTCTCGGTATGGCATACACATTATTTAACAATGAAATAAAATGAAAATTACATGATAACAGATATAAAAGAGACATAACAAAAATAGTTTAAATAGAAATCCATTAGAATCCACTAAAAATTTCAGCGAAATTAGGAAATTGGGAAAATAAACTTATTTTCGTTATCGCTGTATAATTTAGTTTTTTTAAATATTTAAACATTTTTTACTAGTTATCGAGTTTACCGAAATTTAGGACAATCCTCAAGTTTGTACTGTAGAATATCGTTCTAGTTTTCTCTCTGCGATATTGAGACGAAGAAACACATCTCTAATAGTAACAGACTGTGTAATATTTTTCCCCAGATTACACTACTCAACAAAATTTAATTTTCCTTTTGTAGAAGTATAACAAAAACGAAGCGTAAAATCTTAAACTTTCGTGGCTTCCTGATTTCGAAATTGAAGAAATCAGTACGTCTAGATTTTTTGTATCGCAGATTGTTTTCTGATTAATTAACAATAAGTGTGAATACTATAAAATATATTACTCTAAAAAATTTATATATACTGCATTAAGATGTATTAAACAACGAGCAACATTTACGAATAACAAATTATTTATATCTGAAATTCACTATAAATTTGCATGTAATTTAATTGGATCGACGCTTCGAATTATCAAGTCGAAAGGTTTGAAAATCTAGGCGTGACTCTTATGGAAATATCCTTGACGAAATCGTTCTAGATTTCATTCTCATTGTCTCCTCATTATCCAATACGTGTGGAGTAGGAGGGACATTTACAAAATACGTCTCGGCCTATCGATTTGATACTCAATACGTATAGCGTTATCGTCGCAACTTCTACAAGATGTGTGTTGTTGGGTAGTGTTACTTGCAACTGATGCTGGATGTGTAACAATTGTACGTCTTGCTTACTCTGCCGTCCAAGTTAGAGCAAGCCGATCGCCGAACCAGCGCCCTGCGCCGCGTATACGTACACGTTACTACTACCACTACCGACTCAGCTATCTACCACTGTCAGCTACTATCGACTACTACCGCTATCGTCTACTACTACTACCGCTACCACTACTACTACCAATCGTGTTACGCCTCCTCCTGAACGAACCGAACGAACCGAGAGTCAGCTATAGTCGGCGCGACCTCGCTCGCAGAGGTACATGATTCCAGCCTATTTTTTATAATACCACGTATTATTGCCTTTTGCTTGCGTTACAACTTGTCTCACCTTGGGTTCTCTAACCGCCCTTTGTTTACCTCATGATGTACATACGCCGTGCCTCTAAAGTTGGCTGCAAACGATGCGTTCCCTCGTCAAACATTCGTCAAATATAAATGCGTCAAATATTTGTAAATTATTATTAATTAAATTATTATTAATTATTATATTAATTATTATATTATTAATTAATTAATTTAAAAAATAATTTACAAATATTTGATACATTTATATTTGACGAATGTTTGGCGAGTGAACGCGCATCGTCTGGAGCCGGCTTTACATTTTGTCGAACATTTTGACGTGCGACCGATATACACGGTGGCTTTAAAATCGCTGATAATCGTCGGTCCTCTGCCGATTTTCGAGCGATAAATAAATTTATCAACGATTACCCGTGAAACTGCATCACGAACGTTTATTTGTACATATTTGAAAATCAGGAGAGGAGTAATTGGCGATTTCTCGAAGCACCTTGTATAGCGTGGTCGCATCTCCAAATCGTATCGGTCGCGTCGCGTATTTCGTGTCAAGGCAGGTTGATTGCGCTCGAATGGGGTGACACACTTTTTTATAATTAAATATAATTACAGATGAATTTGATGTCATTACGACCGCATCGCGAGTGGTTGACCAAGCATTCGCGTTTTGAGAGAGAAATAAAACCCCTCGAAGATCTCCCCGAATCCGATAAACGGATAAAATTATTTTGTGTTAGGGGGATTCGCAGGAAAAATTACAATAATATCATATCAGTCCAGTATCAATCCGCGTAAGGTAATAATTCTCAAAAAAATGATTAAAGCCGGATTGAGAGAGTACGGTTCTTATAAAATGTGACACGTATTCAATTATTGTAGATTAAATTAAGGATCATTATTATCGACATTGTTGAGAAATGGATTACCTATATTCGTCGAATATAATCCGAATATTTGCTTCAAAATATTCGCGAGCGTGATATTTCAACAATATCTCGTAAATAATCATATAAACAACAGTAAACAACAGTACCTTCATTCGCAGCAGCTGAGTTAATTGAAAAACGCGCAAGTGTGTAATTAATTCGAAATGGGTTTCAGGAAAATAAATTCTGTGGAAATTCGCGGGAATTAGGATAATCTAGCACCGGTTTTCACAGATTTTGGGCGACGTGGCTTAAGTGACGATAGACGAGGCGCGTTTAGCGATGCTAATTAGCGGCAGTTTCGGCGTACGCGCAATTAACGCGCTCCTTAAACATCCGCGCGACAATAATATACCCGGTATTACTCGGCGGAATACCGTTCCTTTGTCTGATGAGTGTTTCCGTCCCCTCTGTGTGTCTCTCTCTTTCTCTTTGTCTCGACTGGGCGAGAGCGTTATTGAAGCGAGAAATCGTATCGCTGCTGGCCCACTTTCGGGGCTACTTACAAGCGAGTCCGAAGGAATCTGATTAAAAAAAAAAAAAAAAGAAACAATTACGATCTTCGAGGAATATCCGCCAATCGCGACTTAATCCCGTTTTTTTAACCCGCTCATCTTGTAGAATTTAACAATTACATTGAGACATTAATATTACATTAATATTATACATATCAATAATATAATAGTGAAAAATATAAAAGGAAATATCTCTCTTTTTAAATTAAAATTAAAATTTACAGTTTATCTTTTTTGTCAGCCTTAAAAAAATCAAAATTCGACTGAATTTTTGCCTCACCATTCTGATTCAGAAATCGAAAATCTACCTTGTTGCAATCTATTGTGCGACCGAGCGTTACTAATCTGAATGCGGTAATTTGCAAGCGGTCACCCCGATTTCGCAAGCGCACGACATACCCGCCGTCATTGTCTCGCCATTCTGCTACCTGTGCACAAAAGAAAACAGAGAAAATACCTGAACGGCGGTACATTGTTTCGTAGTTGACATTATGAGTGTAAAAGAAGGCCTGATCCACCATGCAGCCTTCAGTTGAGAGAAATATCGATGAGAAAGACAAGCGATGACATCGCGACGCGCCAAAAAAAAAAAAAAAAAAAAAAGAAAAGAGAAAAGAAAAAGATGGAGACTCTCTTTCGAAGATCTGCATATATCTCCTCAACCCTCAACCTCCTCCTAAATTCACCTGGAATTGTAATTCCAAAGCATTTCCTGTTCTATAGATAATATCTACCCGATATTAGGTCAATGTTAACTTCGATACGAAGAATAGCCCGAAAGAGATAAAGAGACGGAAGTAGATTTCTATTGAAGAAAAAAAAAAGAATAATTAAGCAATGAAATAGAGAGAAAGAAATATTTTTTTTAGAAGAGAGACGATCGGCTGTCACGCGTGCTGACAGCTGCATGGAAATCAGACGAACGTTTTCGTTATTTTGCTTATTGAGAGTCGAGATTCATCACAATTCTTCGGAATGATCGTCACGAGCGGGTAGCGCGTGCAGCTCCAGTTCGATAACGGTAATTTAATAATTACCGACGTCGGCTGTCACTTGGCGATTAAGTTGAATGCCAAGATAGAAAGTGATCTATCATCAAAAGACGAGCGTAAGAGAAACCTTGATCCGGTGTGTAGCGATTATTACGTTTTTAGGCATGATAAGCAAATTTAGAAAAGATATTTTTTTTTTATGTTGTACATATGCTTTTAGTTGTATCTATAATTTCTTTGTGTTCCCTGTAATTATGATGAAGAATCGGGCGAAAACAGTGATGCTACGTTTAACGGATTTGAATAAAGAGAGAAAAGAAAGGCACACCGCACTGCTCGCTGACGATTTCAGTTCTTACGATTTAGTCGATCGACAATAACGAAGTGCGAAATGATAATTGTAAATTATTATTGCGGCGTTTCGTACTTCGCGTTCTCGATCATTAGAGAGAGCGAATGGCCGAGCAAGTACAGTTGATACGGATTAATTTCGATATAATAGTCTCGTTTAATGTCCATTCAGAATTAATTCAGAATTAATACAATTGAATATCCAATCGTTCGAATTGATCACTCATCAGGCGCTATGCTTTGCCGAACGATGCAAAAAG
The DNA here is from genome assembly GCA_030770355.1 of Harpagoxenus sublaevis. Taxonomy (NCBI): domain Eukaryota; kingdom Metazoa; phylum Arthropoda; class Insecta; order Hymenoptera; family Formicidae; genus Harpagoxenus; species Harpagoxenus sublaevis. The sequence continues at coordinate 48,407 of JASTWR010000983.1, read as the reverse complement.
TTTTTGAAAGATTTCCCAATTTTAAAATCAAGCTTTACTCAGGCTAAGTACCCGGAAATTCTGATTTCCGGCCGTGACGAGTTAGCTCGACGATTCGCACGTAGTTGTACCCGTTCTCCCTTCACTCGCCCCGCGATCGATTGCCCTAACTACTCCACGGTAATTAGATTATTGTCGCTTAATAATAAACTTCAAACTTCATATAAAAAAATAATTAAATTCGTAATAAACGCGGAATAGCGATTTTATCGGGGTCGTTTCGACTGAAATACCGTTGGCCGTTGTATAGGGTGGTCGACTCGCTTTACCGTAGAAGGGTCGCACGTTCTCCCCCCCCCCCCAGCCTAGCTTTCTCAGACCCCCGTCCCCTCTGCCCTTCGTCGCCCCTCTAATGTCTTGTTCGTACGACTTGCAGCTCCACGGTGGCTCACCCCTCGGAATTGCCACCCTCTCCACACCAGTGGGAATAAAAAGTCTTTCCCGTGCCCGTCCCCGAGATAGACCGTCGGACTCGAGTCGGTGACTACTCCGAGAAGAAAGGAGGATCTTCGCCGATCGGAAGATAGTAAGTCACCGATAACAAGAAGAATGAAAAGGAGGGAGAGGAAGAAGGAAAACGGGGAACTGGAAGCTGCGCGGAGAGAAGAGCCAAGAGAGACAATAGACTGCCGCACACTGTAGCCTCAATTTTCGATTAGCTGACACATATATATGCACGGGATATCACGAGAAATGCGTGGAAAAATGGAGGTTTCGACTTTCGAAGAATTTCTCTTCTTCGATTTACCTATATCAGAAATGCATTTTTCAATGACGTTAGAAATTATTCCAATGACTTGTACCACTTTTTTTTTTAAGTTAAAAGTATTTTTCGGAAGTGCTAAATTGATACTTGAATAAATTCCCGACTTTCGTATAAGAACATATTTCGAAAAACTTAGGAGAAGCCGGTATTCTCTCACATTCCTCAAAAGAGAATTGGAAGTTCTTTCAATTTTCCCTCAAAAAGACATGCGCCTCAAGGAAATAAAAGATTTCTTCTATTTTTTTTTTGGAAATGCATTTCTGTCTACTCTTTTCCAGATATTTTTTTTAACGAGCTATCTCTTTGGAACTCTCAATTATAATTTAATCAAAAGATTATTTAACGATGGTATTAAGGTACAATTCCGTTTCACGATTTTCAAATTGAGATATAATTTATATCTTAAACAAAAATTTTCTTGATTACTAAACTTTCTTTAAATAATTATCTGTGTTCACAGAACTTTAGTGATACTCGGGATTCGAAGAAAATTCTAAGAATTTTAAGGATCAATATAATATATTGAGGACTAAAGAATGATTTAAAAAAAGGAACAATATCGCATATATGTGTCAAATATTCTCCAAGAAACGATTGACTTGCAATTTTATAAGAAAACAATATCATCGTTTTTCTACGCATTTCACCGCATCCTGCATGTATATATATAGCAATATATTATACGTATTATACATTGTATACACGCTCGAGGGGAGAGACACATTTACGTACACACATATACACACGCGCGCGCGCACACGTCTATGCACACACATTAGCCAATTTAAAACACAAAGTAGCCAATTAGTTCCAATAGAGAGCGGTGGGAGATTCCCGAGAATTGGAATCGCGGGTACCGTGAAAGCGGGAGAGCGAAGGGGTGGGGAGGGAGGGTGATAATTAATTAGCTGTTAGTGAACGCGAGCGTCGAACAGACCGGGCCAGTCCTTTTTTTTTCGTTTCTTAGATTTTACACACGTGTACAGGTCGCGCTGGCCATTTATGATCGAACACGCGCGCGAGCGTTCGCGCGCGCGAGAGGGGAAAGTGCCAGGAGAGAGGAAGGAAAATCCTCGTCCTGATCGAGGATCCTCCGACGTGCGAGAGATATCCCTAAGAATTTCAGGCTGAATCGAATCGTCCTCGAAAGGATATTCCTCGAGGACGTTATCGCATCGACGAGATTATTGCTCCGAAATCGAATAATTCTTGACAGGAGATTGCTCGAGGATGCCGCGAGAAGTAAAAAGATAGCTCTGAATCGGCAAGACATCCCTCGAGTGTCGCTGCGAATAGATTTGTTCTTGAGAGGATATCTCTCGAGGACGTCGTCTCAGTCAGTGACGATCAAATTATTATTCCGAATTGAGTAATCCTTGACAGGATATTTCTCGAGGAGGATAAGCTCCAGATCCGGTCGTCCTCGATGAGATATCTCTGGATGATAGCCACGCGAGAACACTCGAGGAAATTAATCCTCGGCGAGATATATCGTTCAAGGATATCCGAGGATGTCTGAAGATCAGCTGAGTGCGGAGTCCCCTTCGAATCGTATCGTTCTTGACGAGATATTGTTTGCGGATTTGTATCCGCGGAGTGCGAGATACTCGTTCGAGGATATCCGCACGATTTGTTCTCTCTCCGGTTGGCGGAAACTCGAAAACTTGTTCGGAAAAGAACGTGTTTTCCTCTGATCCTCGGTTTGCCGAAGCGAGAACTAAATCTCATACGAACGAATAATCGATCAGCGCGAGCGTTTAGACGCGCTTCTCGATAAATCGGCGATAAATCGGTTATGAAGAGGAACGAAGGGAAGGAAGAAGAGAGAAGAGAAGATCGACGAGTCGAAGAAGTCATCGTCATCGATTCTTCTTGATGAAGCGACAAGTGTTAGCGACTGTAGAGATAAGAGGTGGTATGATATTGGCACTTTTCCTCTTTAGCGTTAGCATTGGTAACGAAGCATTTGATTCCAATGAGCGACCAGCGCATTCGCTGGAAATAAAGACTAATCCTAGATTGAAGTTGTCCTTTCTGAAGCGGAATAGATGAAAAGGGAAAGGTAGATGAAAATTCCGGGTGGACGCGCGCGATGAATGAAAATGCGGTAGGGACGGGAAGTGTGGGAATGTGTTACGGCGGCGAGTCGCAAACGCGGATGTTAGGATCGTAAATTCATATATAAGAATAACGCAAATAATCGTGTTAACGGAATAGAATGAAGGTTTCTGAGCGATTTCGTTGCTTTCCGAAAACTTTACATTCGGGAGGAAAATTAGCGGAGCAGATAGGCGAATTCCGTAAAGGCGCGAATTGTTTGCTAAGTGATTTCGAAAGAATGAGTTGACGACTTGACTAGGAATTCGACGAAAGAAAATGTGAGACGTAGGGATCGAAAAGGATTCCGAAAGAAACGTTAAAGGATCGTCGTTGATGCTCGAGTTATTCTCCATGAAAATTAGTCGTAGGAATGATGAGACCTCAAGCTTTTGACGATTCTTCTGCGTTTACCGACAATTCGCTGCCTCGATAGGACGAAAGGAACTCGGGTCCTGTTCTTTCGTGACTGTCATCCCGATCCCACGTTCGCTCGTTCTCGTCTCTCAAGATCGAGATCTCGAACGACGGGACTCCTTGGATCTCAGACTAGGAAATAAAAAGAGGAGTAACGTCCCGCAGGACTTTCGCAATCCCGTCGCGCGGCAGGAGGGGAAGGCGAAGGCACATGCGCGAACCACATATGTACATACCGATGTTCAACGACCTTCCTCGTCGCCGGCCGATCTCGAAAATCTCGAGAGGGAATTTCCGCGTCGAGAAAACGATTCTCATCCATCTCGGCGACGGAATCATTTTCCCTCGTTTACCTCGCGAACGCGAGTTTTTCTCGCGCGATCATAGAATCGCGATTTATTCCAATAAACGCACTGCCGACTTATCGTGTGAACGCGATGATATCGATACGGGAAAACGAGAGAGGAAGGGAGACCGAGAGAGAAATATATGAGGGAATGAGTTAAGTAAATAGATAGCTAGAGAAATATAGGAGAATAAAACACAAGAATTAAAATCGGGGATCGAGGCCGGCGTAATTTCTTTAGATTCGCTCTTCTATGTTAAAAACGTGAAAAAAGCGAAAATAACACGCCGATTCATCACGTTCAATTCATAGAATTTGAGAAAGAAGTAAACGCGTGAAACGGACTGCAAACGTAGAAGTCTGACTCAACTGATTTTACGTCTGGTCTAAATCTCCGATGAGAAAGATCTACGCGGAGGATCGAGACGGAAGAGAGCGATGGATCGTTTCTGTGTGAATAAGTATCGGTATTATTTTTTATTACGTTGTAAGCGCCACTGCCGTACGACAGTAATTGGGCACGCGAATCCGAGCGAATTGCGAATTGCGAATTTCGATAATCGACGATCTTTCGATCAAGTCTGTGATTGGATGCTAACAATGTAAAGATTTACTTAAACAAATAATTATTTGCGATAGATTTGATTTTCCTAAAATCTTCTAGTGTTTAAAATCTTCTTCAAATAATTGTTAAAGAATTTTATATTAAAATTAAGGTTTTATTAAAATTTTATTTTACATATAAAATTATAGTGTATATTATAAAAAAATTTAATTTAAACTTAATGGAATTTAAAACTTTAAAAGAGAAACTTCAAAAAAACTTTGAAAACTGAAAGAATTAATGTACTGCATTTTAAGCGACTGTTTTGGCGAATATTTACACAAATATTTGATTTGAGTCGCACTTGAGATATGATTGTCGAGGATCGTTTGAATGTCTTTACCCTCATTTCAACCCCTAATAAAATGACAATTTCTAGAGGGGTGTAGAAGTGATAGGACCGAGGCACAATAAATCTGTCTAAATAAGAAAAGCGCAAAGTACGATCGAAATCATCAAGAATAATGTAATTAATAACGAGAAAACGCATAACAATGAAAAGCTGAAACGAATATTTTGACGACGAAAAATATTGTAACTGCGTATTTGCAGTTACAAAGTTACAGTTATTTTTTCCGCGTGGCTACAGGAAGTTTAGAAATTCCGAAATCAACACAATTATACCGTTTACTATCCCTAAATATTTTTCTCTTCTCATTTTATCGCGTGTCTCGTGTCCTAGGGAATGCCAGAAGATGTACAGAAAAACGGAAAGGCGCACATAATTACGTGTGATTTTAGATTAAGGGATTTTAGATAGCCAGTAGTAACTCCGACAATGAAATACTTTTAGGACAAAATGAGTGAAAAATGAAAGTAGCAGCAATTTAACGGGACATGCTTTTGGTTCTCTGCGTTTGTTCTCGTCGACAGTAAAAAAAAAAAATGCATGTTTTCGCTTTTTACACGAAGGAACGCGAAAATTCGTCGTTTCGAGATCGTCGCGCATGAATTTAATTGTAGCCGTTAATTATGCGTTTAGAAATGATGCGCCGTATGTGTGGCCCACGAAGGAGAGCGCATTGAAGATTGGATTGAGAGAGCTTCTCCAATATATCGGTACCCTCGCCGACGATATAAAAATATAGCAATTATCTGTTTGATATCGAATTAAATTGCGACACAACGTTATTGTATGGCATTTTAAAGCTCTTTATTTCATAAAAATATTTGTCTTTATTTCACGCACTTTTCAACTGCCCGAAAACTCGCATTTTACGCAAAACGTGTATCTTCCATTTGTACATTCGTAGATTTATTAGATCATACAGTCACAAATTTTATTTTGTACATATAAGAAGAGGTAATCGAAGAAATTAATACCTAGAGCAAAATGTTTCTTTTCACAAACTTAATTTTGAAAGTTCATAGATTTATAGGAAAGGTAAAATTAAAAGACATTTGATCGAATCGGAGATATCTTAATGATAAACGCGGACGCGTTGAAAATGTGAAATAAAGAACTAAAAGCTGCGACATTCAGCCGGAAAACGATAATACTTTGGGAATTGAAATAAGGCGTTTGTTTAGCTCGCGATAACGTCGCTGGATACCGATCGAGAGTACTATTTAATCGCGTGGCGTGTTGATCCGAAAATTTTAACGGGACGAAGAATCGAATCGCATTCTTTGATCCTCTTGGAATATTTCTATATATGTTAACGTATAGACATTTCTTCACACGCGTACGCGATTTGTGGTGGCTGTCGCTATTACATTCATAACGATAGCATAACGTGCACAGCTGCGACATAGTTGAGGAGAATGCGTTTATCACTGGGCGTTTTCGTCATGCCGATATTATATTCGTATACCCGTCGATTTTGCAAATAACTTCTGACACTGCATATTTCTCGTTGGCTATGTGAAGTAGTTAACGTCGCGTATTGCGAATGTCCGATACTTTATTGCGAAATTCTGATATTTAACTCGAGCTCTGGACGTAACGTCAAAGAGACGTTTGCGCGTCAAAATAATTTTTATAAAATGCTGAAAACATTTATAATCACTTTAATTGAAATTTTCGAAAATTTCATCTTGAACATAGAAATTTGTCACGTAACTTGTATAAGTTATATGCGATTTATTCAGTATACTTCCGTGAAACATGTGTCTCATAAAAATCAGTATTTCTTCCGTAACAATGTTGATTCTTCGCTTCTTTCGTCTGAGATCCTCCTCTCTGTAATTATTATAACACCGTACCGTATCACCTTATCATTTTTGAAGTATGTAGAGCGTAGCGCGCTTCTCTCACTTCATCATTTGTAAATAAATTACCATTATATTCATTGTGTACATAAATTGCAGTTCATCGGACGATTCGTCGCGATTGCAAAATGCGCGTTAATGCAAATGTTTTGTGTTCGAATATCTCCGTCGTTTATAATTTTAAATTAAAATAAAACAAACCAAGCGGCTCTCCAATATAAAATAAGTATAAATAATAACAAAGAATCAACTCATCGATATGTTGTGGTGTCGTACAGTCATTTAATAATTATTACCAAAGATCATAAGTTCTCTTTTTCTACTGTTTGTGAACTTTAATTGTTTAGATTAACTATGACGCACCGTTCCGCTTCGAACAATTTTTTCTCGTTTTGTTTAATCACTTAATTCCTACTTTGTATATTGGGAGTTATCAAAAGCCAATTTTTTTATTTTAACGTTCTGATTACAGTTATAATGTTTGATGAGACTTTGAAGTGTTCGATTGGCAGGTGATCTTTAATTAATACATACAGTTTTCTATCTTATAGTTCTCTATCTTATTATATAATTCTACTTTCTATCTTATAGTGCCATCGAGGCAGACTGAAAAAGAGCTGAAACGTTGGACATCGTACATCTTTGTAATAACCATTAAAACATTACATGTAATGATTCGTACGGATATCTATGACACTAAACTTGATCCTCTTGCTATTATTTATAGTTACACTGAAAGAAATCAGTTAGATTATAAATCGATGAATAACGAAGAAATTATTTTTATTTTACAAATATTCTAAATATGCACGATCGAGTATTGCGGTTATAGCCGCTATTAAATTTACTATTACAGACGCCGGAGTGTTTCGACTGAAGTTTCTGTCACATACTTTCGTTCATTGTTCCTTTCGAACTTCAAGATTGATCCGGATACGAGTCAAGCGTAAGCTAGAGATTTCCGAGCATGTGGATATGATAATAAATTGATATGCATGGTACATACACAGGTGCGTGCACGATTAATTAGCAAATATTTTAATTCTTCCTCAGAAGTAATAACTCTTATTTTTTTCTACCTTTCATATTGTTAGTGAATAATTGATATCTAAGGCTGGCGCCAGACTATGCGCGATTCGTGGTTCGTGATTCGCGAATTGTGTATTTGTATACCATCCGTGCTTAACACGAATGGGAAACAAATGCACGATTCACGAATCACAAACCACGAATCGCGCATAGTCTGGCGCCAGCCTAACAACTGACGATTGAATTTGACTTTTATTTGCGCACATATATATTAGCACGTTTGATTTGATCCGTTTGAATCCGATTATAGAGAAATTTGGAGGATAAAGTTTTGTTACGAATTTTCAGCGTTTCGTTCAAATTCGTAGGATTATTATTTGAATTCGAAATATAAACTATGAGTATTGAAGATGATCCCGTATTTAACTTGTCAACTTGATGGATTTGTTACGATTATTTGCGAACGCGTGATCCTACAAAATTTTATAAACTTGCGAACGACGACAAACTGAGAAAAAGGTATGAGCGATTTTTTTATAAACATCCAGCGAACATATGCTTGCAATTCGTCGCCGAGAAAGACGCGCAATTCGCAAAGTTCTTCTATGCGGTTTACAATTTTAGTTCAATCAAGAACGAGCGAACGGGAAAGACAGAAGACCGGAAGTAAGACTGGATTACGTATGTGTATGACATGTGTGAACATAATTAAGAAAAAATCGGTATAATTTAGGTAACTTCTATTTCCTTCATGCAATTTTTTCTACAAGTTGATACGGATTAATTAAACAGCCGATTTAACGATGCTGTTTTTAATTCGTTTGAAGTTCTTTAAAGGACTTTTTTTTAAATTCAAATTTAAGTTTGAATTAAAATATTAACAATGGAATAATATCAATCTCATAATTATTTTCAAGACAATTAATTGCGAATCATCTAAGCCCCACTATTTATCGCAAGAACATCCTCTAGATGCAGAGAGAATTTAAAATCTTAACTTAAATGATTTGTAATATTAATTGTAATATTATCTAGCGATTGTGGCGAGGATGTGATAATTTTTACGCATGCATGAAATAGAGATTTACTAAAATTGTATCGATTTTGATTTCCAGTGTCAGGCAGAAAACCGAAGAGGAGAAGAATATGCGATTAATGTTTCCTATTAAAAGTAGACGAATTAAATGACGAAGTTTGTAAATACGTAGGCGGTTCGCTGTATAGCTGGTCAGTCGGACATTTGATTTACTTCGATACGAAAATCAATTGCGCATTCTTATACACGCATTTGTGTCCTCTTACACATACACGCGCGCACATTGCATTTGAGACGCGAAGGTAACGCACGTATGCATTTTACGATGCGTCGTATGAGTTACGATAGCGGATGCTAGGTGATAAGGTACCTACGTTATAGAGATAACGAGTAATTAAGCGACAAAAAAACATAAAAATAAACAAGTCTACGTATACTCCACACTAGCGAATATGCCTTCATTATGGAAAGTGGCTCTGGCACGAGAGATGCGCCGAACAATAAAGTTGCTACGGGAAAAGAAAGAAAAAAAAAAATGAGTAAAAAGATCGAAAGCGATGGTTCTCTTTTCTTTGATTTAGCATACGGTCCCACATGCACATACCCGAATCCCACATTCTCTCTCATCGCCATTCCTGGCTTTTTTAGCGTCCAATTAAGTTTCTGCAACGCATGAGCAGCGAGCACGACTGTCACCTGACAATTAATTTAATTGTCGAGTTAATTAATTACGATTAATTCGTTTTGGTTTTCGCTTGCACGCGTTCCTCGCGCTCGTATTAGCGCAAGCTTTTTTTATTTCGTTTTTGTTGCGAGAGCACAGAGAAACATTGCAGATTTTCGTATTGTAGATAAATTTCTCTATCGCGTCAAACACAGAAAGAAATCGTTTGAACAGCGCGTGGCGCGATTAGCGGATTAGTATAAACGAGACTGGTAAGTTACACGATGATTGTTACGAATGATCTCGTTGCCGATCAATGAGGCAGCAGGTGGGCAATTATATTAATTCCGCATCGGCGACTTCCTTGTCTGGGATTCGTCAACAGGTGAGATTGTACAAATTGTAAATAGCTCGAAATCTCTCGCGACAGAAACCCGCCGATATCGAGCGCGCGACGACGACGAACGCGTCTCGCTATAATGATTTTATTTACATTTCGCTGCGGAGCTATATTATTGATATTGATTCGTTGATATTCTCAAAGTGGACCAAGAAACTACGCCGTAATAGAAAGATTTCAATTTCACTCGCGTCTTTTGCCATCGCGCTTAAAATGACTGAACGTTAAGAAAACCGTTTCAAGACGATTTTGCGAGTAATGACAGATAATTATAAGAGGATTATGTAAAAGTAACAAGACAATGTTCCATGAATTTATCTGGGATTATTAATTGATACGTCGCTGTATATTGAGTTACAAAATGGAAATACGAGAGAAATTGTGTAAATTGCGAGAAACATGGTGGCTGCAGTTTTTTATTTGAGGAATTATAAGGAATTTCATTAATTTTGCGATAATCATATTTCTTATTCCGATGTTCTAGAGATGAAAGTGTACGCGGAAGCCGACAGGTCGATACTCGGCGGTTCTGTAGACTGTGGGACGAAATAAAATGATTCTTGTCGCTTTCTTATCGGTAGCGTAGTCGTAGCGATCAGAGAAATAAAAAATTGTGACGACTTGTCGTTAGTAACTAAGAGGCCTTAATATTATCAAGTTTACAATTATTATTGTACGTCGATACAAACTTAAGAGTAGTGCGTACTTAGCTGTGATTACGTAAGGGAATCGTAACAATGAGCGTTATCGATTATTATACATACTTGCTCGAATCGAGCGCGACTTCGTTTGATTTTACGCCGATTGTTCGTTCTCGCGACATAGTCAAGACTAAAATCCGACTTTCTACTCTGCATAAATTTTAATAAAAGAAAAGGTAAACCTATTTAACTTTAAGGACATTAAAGCGCGCATTAAATAATAAAAATTCAAATTTTCGAACTTTGAAATTATAAATGCGACTTGAAGCTCTCTTAAATGAAAAAGTTTAATTTGATTCGTTTAGTTTTCCAATTATTCAAGATATTATTTATTTCGTTCCTTCAGTTTACACATATAATTTTTATTTTCTAATGTACTTTCCCATTTTGTCATTATCCTAAGTCATTTTTATAATGGAGAGTAATAATTTATCTGTGCCCGACAACTTCTGCAGAATGTGACTTTTACGGATCTACCCCTCGGTACCTACTCTAAAATCCGATAATTCCCTCGGTACTCGGTAAATTCCCTCGGTAAAAGTGCGAAGCGTCGAAAGATCGACAAGAGATAGCCGATTGACAGAAGAAAGGTGCGAAAAGACGGGGGGAGCTTTCATCTGTGCAGTTACGCAGTACTTACGACTTACGAGTCATGATGTCGTAAAGCAGAATACGAACGAGGCGTGTGTTGTGCGTATTTGTCGCAATCGCGCGTTTTACGAGCCGCGTTTAAAGCATCGCGATACACAAGACCTTAGATAAAGCAAATGGTAATGCGAAAAGGCAACTAAATCCCGGAAAAAATGCTTGCACGAAGAGAATTTTTATATATTAGGTAATAATCTCTATATTATTAATCACAATGCTAATTTCTTCATAAATTTCTTTTTAATTTCTATATTTTTTATTTTTATACTACAATAATTGTTTTTTATTTTAATTAAGGTAATTATATTTGTATTCATATCTAAATTATTTAGAGATTAATGATATTTAAATATCTAATTTAATTCAAAGCATAATAAAAGATAAGTAAAATAAAAAGTAGAGAATAAGAGGTAAAGTTGATAAAAATAAAAGTTAGGTATAAAAATAAATTAAAATAAAATTTGAAACTTTATATAAATTGAAACTTGTGCTTGATATAGGTACTCTAAAACGTTATATTAATAATGTGTAATAAATCTTTAAGAGTGCAAATTTATGATATGGCATTTATTATTAATAAATACAGACGCACAAGTTTTACAGAATTGCAGTTACGCTATTGGCAAAGCATGTCAGGTTTATGCAAGAATACATAATAAAGATCCTGTGGGCCCAAGAACTCGTAACGATCTGTGCGAAGGATATATCATAGCGGCTAGCGACAAACCACAAACCGCAATAAGATGTAATCGCGAAAACTAAAAATATCCTACGAAAAATGTAATCGCGATAAATCGAACTTGCCGAGTCATATATACGATCTTGTATTCTCCCAACGGAAGATTTTAAAAAATATATAAATTTGAGGTCACACATTGAATGGAGCGAAATTAAACGAACGGAAATAAGACAAAAGATAACAAAATTGTGCGCGAAATCAGACGAAGTCGTCTGATTGTACAGACTGCGTGCTTCCGGAAGCACGCAAAAACATATTTCGTAATTCAATATAATTTACAGGCTGTTCGGAAATATGTACGTTTTATGCAAATTTTTTGTCGAGTTTTTAAAAATAATTTTATATGCATAAAATAATAAAACAAAATTAAAAAATTACATATTTTATTTTATGTTATTTTATTCCAACAAAATCTTGATTCTAGATACGCACTTTTTTCTCTTCAAGATAAGAATATAAAAATCAGAATATTATCTTTACAATTCTTTAAAAAGAGTCCAGTATCCGCGCGAAACTTTTAATATATAAATTTAACCAGGATGGATTTTATCAATATGTTTGATAAATTGTTAAAAAACAAATAAGTTACTTTCTTTTCAACTTAAATTACAATTACAATTTAATTACAATTAAATAATAAGATAATAATTAATAGAATTTCATAAATCGCTGTAAAATATTCCAAATTGTGTGTGATCAGCATAAAATACATTTTAATTTTCATTATAAGATTTGTTCAGTAGACGTGCCTATTACCAAACATCCTATGTACGAACGAGGACGAGCCTGGTCGGGGTTCATCGTAATAAATACTCAACGATCCTTCGGAGGACTTCGAGGGGATATTGGCGTACCTTGAAAGTAGCCCGAAGCCTTTTCAAATGTTTTAGCATTTAAGCGATCGCGAGGCTATCGATGTACATATAGGTAGAAATAGAATGTAGACGCTTCTTCGCTTTTCACAGAGCACGTGAAAGAGTTCTCGCTGTGAGAAAAACGGATAATCCACCGTTTTAGAATCCTAAGAATCCTTCTACCTTAAATAAGCGTGAGGGATGGAAATACCCCTCGTGTAACGATTTCGCTCTAATCTTTCGACATCGGGCAACGATTAATCCTCGATATATAACATTAAGGGATCGATCGACATTGTATAATATTTAAAATGCCAAGGAGCGATTGACTTGAAGAATAATTTTTGACGATACGTGTTCTATAATATACATATATATATATATATATATATATATATATTTTGTTTTCTTTTTGCGCGAACGATATTTGTGTAGAATAGCGGCAACGTGGTGTTTTCTAAGATCAACGATCGCTGATCGAGCCTTCGCCTCAGACGATGCGATAACTCGACTGGGGAAAATTGAGATTGGCGACTGTAAGATATTTTAGAGAAGCTTCGGCGGGAGTGCTATTTTTTATAAATATTACTGGGGACAAAAATCGGAGACGAAGTTTCAAGCGCGAACACGCTCGATCTTCGATCATCGATCCTCCGATTTCGTGTTTTTTGTGTGTCTCTCGTTCTTGGTGTTTCCTACGTCCTATAAATAGAATTGTAGCTTTTGTCTGCGATGATCTCGTATGTAAAACCCAAGGAGATAATTAATCACGATTATTTCAAATCTGATTTATAACGTGAAATGTTGTATATAATAATAATAGAAATCAGCGATTATCACAAATAACAATATAAAAGGAACACTTTTAATACAAATATTTCAGAAAATAACAAAATTAAATAGATATAAGTAATTGCAAAAACTAATTTTTTTAAAATATGTGTGATATGAAATAATTATCAATTGTCGTTAATCGATTTTTTGGACTAATTAATATGCAATATATTAATATCTACGTTATCTTAATACACGACATATAAACTAATTAATAATTAATTATCGTTGAGTTGACTACAATAATTGATTAGTAGTTAATAATTGTTTAATATTAAAAGATGTAAATTTGCGGAATTAATCGTGAGAGCATCTTAAAATCACGGTCAGGATTTTACGAATTCCCGCATCCGTGATTAAAGGACTTGACAAGTAGACCTCTCAGTGGACTCATGTGTCTAATTATTACTTACCACTAAGACCGATGCAGTTAATGCGATCTTGTAAATAAAAATCGACGATCTTTGTCAGTGTGTACTCATGTGCGTAAAGCGGTACGTGTAAAAACGAGCGAACTAATTCTTTTCAGCGCGTCCCTCTCTAACAATAAGATTAATACTCGTGTATAGGTACGTCTAACGGAGTTCTTTCTTCTCAACGTGTCGACACGCCACTATATTACACATAGACGTTTAGCCCTTCTGCGGTTTAGTCGATTTGTGTGTGTATGTAATATATCCGTGGCCCGGGTGCGAGCACGTTCATTCGGTGAATTCCATTCGCGCCGATCCGGGCCCGAGTCACCCTAAAACTCACGGCCAAAATAATTTAGGGAAGCTGCTGCTCTGGCAATGCCTTCTTATACATTGTTACACACTCAGCACACAAATACACATACACGGACTGTCCGATAATTAACCGGGTTCCAAGATACAATTCACGATTATTCGGTTGAGATCTTCTGTATATAGAAATCGTGCAGAAAGATCAGAAACATGTACAGGGTATACTGTAACTTTTGTTAAATACGAACATTGTAAGAATTGCACGAAGGAAATTTCGTGACGCTATAATATTATTTGAATTACGTAGGTTAATCGAACGATTAATCGTAGATATTGAATTGATAATGTGAATTTTTGTTCTCTGATAATAATGAGACGCACATTCAACGCGGGCAAATTCGATTTTGTTACGACACGCGATTAATTATGACAGCCTGTCTCGATACACTTATTATATTATATACTAAATGACGTTCTTCTTCCTCTAGCCAACTCGAGGCGAATTTCGTATCACCAATCGCTCGCGAAGAGAACCTCGTAACTTTGATCACCCGAAGACCGCTGCGGTCTCTGTAACGTTAAAGTATAATAAAGAAAGAGAAAATATTTCGTGCAACAATAAGGAGAACGGTAGCGAGTGGAGCATGTAATATACGTATATATTGTACCACAGATAGAGAGAGAGAGAGAGAGAGAGAGAGAGAGAGAGAGAACGAGAAGAAAAATATATTATATATAAATATATATATCTAGATATGTAGAGAGGCTGATCTCCGCCGTGTAATTTTTGTATTTTGAACAATTCGAGATAAGCGACGCCGACGAGATGATTATTATTATTATTATTATCATGGCACAGTACAACTCGTCGCGACGCTGATTGCATTGATATTAGTGTAGAGCCACTGTACGCTCTGTATAATATTGTAATTGTGATTACATCGGAAGGATGGAATGAGAAATAAAAAATCGTAGAAGCGCAGCGGTTCTTCGACGGAAATCACAAGAGGTAAAAGAAAATAAAGTCACAAGTATCGACAGTCCACGATCCGCGACATGACACTTCCGCGATAAATTTTCGCAAAAAGTCGCGAAGTTTTAATCCTTGTCTGTGGATTAACTCAAATAAGAGCGAAGAATATTAGAATTTTCGCCGAAATTATGATAACTCTAATTCAGTCTCTAAGTAAGTATATCTACATAAAAAATGTAAAATATAAAAATTTATTTTACAAAATCTTTTCAGTTATACATATCTTTAATTTTAATTTAAAAAATTTTTTTTATTTTAATATCTATTTAATCTGGCTTTTATATTTTTGTGTTCTACCTTGTTGTTTAAGTAATCAATTTTTTAAACAGTTTTATATCACACATTATCTTATTTTTTAAAATCGCTCTTATCGAAAAAAGTAGCTTTTCCGATAAGAATTAACATTTCGCGATTCAACACATTTCCTCTTTGTATTTTATATAATGTACAGCGCACTGTAGCATAGGACGACACATATTGCATAAAATATTATATACTTTGACTGGATAATTGCAGGAATGATACGCGAGTAATATCGCGAAAAGTTACTTGGCGAGCAATGCGAAGAAATCTCTTCTCTCTCGCGAGCGATAAGTCACGAGATTCGCCGTTCGATCTCTCGGTATTATACCTCGACATTATACATTGTAGATTATACTGTAACACACGTGATATAAGACTCGATATAAGCCGTCGTGAGAAGTGATGTAAATAGAAGACAAATTGTAAAGAGAAACAAAGTAAAAATGTAACGTCGATGCCTATCACAGTTCTACTTCTACGTAACGTAACAGAAGAAGCAACCAATCACTGCTAATCGCTATATTAGGGCTCAGACACAATGCGAGGAATAAGGAACAAGGAATAGATATTAATAGTCGCATCCTTTTCCAATGCACGTCTATTGAAAAAGGATGCGACTATGAATTCTATTCCTTGTTCCTTATTCCTCGCATTGTGTCTGAGCCCTTAACGACTAAATGCAGTTTATCCTATCTGTATGTGTCGATTCTGATTGGACATAGATTTTGTATCAGCTTTTTCTCCGTGTAATAGTATATAGCCGATCGATCTCGAGATTCTCGAGATATTCTCTCCGCCTTTATCTTTTTTTCTCAAATCATTTACTATATTATATAACTTGTTTTTATATCGTTAAGTTTTATTGAATTATTATGAGAAATTATAAATCTAAAGTATCAAATTATAGAGAATTATAAAAATTATATTATTATTCAATATAACACAGGTACAAAATGGAGACGAATGACTACATCTGTTGGATTCCTGCTTGCGCAATATTATTGTACTTTATTTGCGCGATATATTAAATATATTATCGAATCTCTCGAGATCGATCTTTCGAATCGTAGATTCAATCGTGTCTTTCACAATTAAGTATAGGTTTTGCGTGTCACGCTCGGCGATCGAGAACACGGTTCGTTTCTCACCGTAAACTATTAACGGGTGTCTCGATTCGGAAGCGTTCGTTTCGTGAACTTTTAATTAACTATTATTACGTCGACGCGTTTATTGTGATTTTTATCACGATGAGAACATTAAGACAGCGAATAAGTATCTCTCTCTGCCACGAGATAAGATTCGAAAAAAAAAACAGGCGTCTTCTTCGCAATCGCTTAGACGACCGCTTGGACGTTGTTTCGATCGTCGATCGTGACAGGATATCGAAAATTCGTCGTGCACATGTCATAGATGTGTTTACGCACCACGTGCCAGGGACCGGTTTCGTAAAAATCGCGCAACAATTCCGATCTTGGATGAATAATGCTGCCTGAAGAACGTTGCGTGAAAAAGACTACTCTAACAAGTTTTATCGGTATAACTTATTGGGGTACAGAATATACAAACAGATTAATAATTGAAATGACTGATATTTATAATATGCTGTATATTTATAATATGCTGTACCATTTATCACACTACTTAATTCATCCAGGATTAAATCATATTGGATATTCTGTCCTCCCTCCCGAAAACGTGTTGTAATCGGTTCCGTTTTGTAACTTTTGGATTTCTAATATCTCAAGAAAATTCGCAAATCAGTAAAGAAAGATTTCTATTAATTTGTTAACTTTACGTCCGAGCATTATAGTCGCAAGACGCAAGAAACAGAATCGATCCCGGGCACCCGTTTCTTCTGGTACTATAGTTGTAAATCTTCGTGGAGGAAGTCACATCTAAAGATATCGAATCCGATTTCGACGAATCAAAGTCGGCGCATTCATTCGTACTCCCGTTATCGAGCAGATGTAATTACGCGGTAATTAAATTGAATCGAATCGAAACAAACTGCCCCCTTCATTGCTCGATTTGTCGGAAAGGCTCGTTTCTCTTGGGCGGTCGGTACCTCATCTCGATGTAGGTATATATGCACCTGCATCACAGCAGAGAGCCGAACTCACCATCGGGAAATCGTGCAACCGATCCCAGCCTTTCTTTGAAGCCTTTCTTTATCGATTATCACGTAATCAGTCGAGTTTACGAGTCGCGTCACGAATAACGCGAAATCAAAGCACGCGTTTTCCGAATCAAAAAAAGATGAATAACTTGAGAAATGATGACGAATCGACATAACTCTCGATCATGATTCTGCTTCGCGAATCAGTTACATTAATAAATTTTCTTCTTAAATAAAATTAATAAAATCTGTTTTATAAAATGCATTAAGCTTTCCATTTTAATGTGCAATATTTTATTAAATTTCTTTCTGCATTTTGTTATAACAGATACTGTGAAACAGATTGTTTTTCGTTGAAGAATTCATAATCCAGAAGAAACGTGTTTTTATCGCCGTCAAATCAATTGTACAAAAAGAAATTTTACGTAATCGTGAAATTTAATTTAATTATCGAACGCGGCGAAGATATGCCGAGAGTTTAATCGAACATTCGGCAATCGCAGTATTCGGCCTTCGGATAAACGCAGGAAACATCGGTGAAATATATTAGAAACGACCATACAAAAGGAAATACAAAGAAGACTGGCAATCAAAACTACTGTAAGCTGATTCATCGCGCAGATTTATTGCGGCGGCCCGGCACGATCGCGATCGGCGATCAATCTCATAATGGCGCGTTTGCGTTGCACGATTATGCTGCGATACCGTTTATGATACTATTGTACAATTTATTGATCGGAAAGTATACTACAGAGTTAGACGAAGTTGTAATCAGATTATAATTACAATATTACTATAAATACGAAAATCAAATAACGATTGTGAGCAATCTTCGATCCTGACAAATAAATAATAAAAATAATAATAGTTTTTTAATAAGAATAGTTTTCTTTATCGTAAATAAATAATAAAAATTAAAGTTTTCTTTATCGTAAAAATTATATGAACAATTTTGATTATAACTGATCGAGAAAATTAGCGAACATTAACATATTTAATACGAATCGATGTTACACGATCTCGTTCGAAAATCGTGCAATGTAAGCACACCGTTGGCCAATTCTTTCCGCGATCGCGAAAGAGAGCCACGAAGAAGACTGTATTCCTTTCCTTCCACGACAATGACCAAGAGGAAAGATTAAGTCGCACTTTTGTAGCGCATCGTAATGTACAGATTATTGTTATCGTAGCAAGCCAACAGGCGACAAATATCGTCGTTTTAGCCGTTGTCCATTTCCAATTTTTATCATATACCGTACTACACATACTCGTACATACACACACATATATACGTATACACGGTCGTCGATCGTGCCGGCGAAGAAAATAATTTGACGCGAGAGTAATAAAGAAAAAGTGAAAAAAGGCGACTCCACAAAACACAACTCTCCTTCTAAATTAGGCACGGACCGTATTGCGTACACACGGTCAGTTTTTTTCGAATAAAATTGCGCGTCTGATGTAATATTAGCGAGTAGATATAGATAGGTACCTGCATTTCAAAAAATTTAACATGCTTGGATAGATTCTCAATAAATCGTTATACATGTTTTGATAAATATCGGCATTTCTTTATTCCCTGCCTCTAATTGTAAGTATTTGCTTGATACATAGCAAATTTTATTAATTTTAACACGAAAAAAAATATTATTGACTACACAACATTGATAAAAAATATTTGGTAATTATGCAGTTATACGGACCACCCTCCGATGACCTTGACCTTGACATATGTTGTCAAGATCACCCTTCTGAGTTACCTTCAGAAGGTTTTAGCCCTCGGTCATTGTTCGTTAAAAAATTATTAACAAAAAAAGTTTGAAGAATACAGCAGTTATTTTGAGTATTGAAAAGCATAAACGACTAAAATGTATATGAAAATAGTACATGTATGAACGAAGGAAAGTTATTTAAAGCAGCAAATTGTTAGTATATTAAATAGTTTTTTTGTTAAAGCAGAGAATAGTTGGTATAGAAAAGTATATATATGGGGTATTCCATGACAAATCGATCAAAATCCGGCGATGCCATTTTAAATGTACTCCGTAATTTTTTATATGAAAGTACTTGTCGAAAAACACCTTCAAAAATTGTTTTAGATTTTTTTAAATTATCCGTTCCTGAGATGGTTTTTTGAAAAATTTTAAAAACTACCATTTTTAAAAATTTGAAAAAATTTACATAATTCTAATAAAATGCAGGGTGATTCAGAAATACACCAACAAACTTGGGGGATGAGTTCTTCACATAAATGCAAGAAAAAAATGTCATATAAACATATGTCCGGAAATGCTTGGTTTATGAGTTATACCTCAAAAAACTTTTTTACACTCGTGGTTAGTTTGCTTCGTACGTTCGACTTTTACTACAATTCAGTTACATGTGAGTTCCTATCATGGCAGGATATCCATTTCGTGAGCAGGCAGACATGATTTTTATGTGTACGGTCACGCTAATGGTTGTGGACGCAGGGACGACAGTCCATGATCCGAAGTGTCCATGCGTGCATTGAAGCAAGTGGAGGACATTTTGAGGATTAGTTGTGAATTGTGAGCGAATAAATAATTGGGCTGAAGATGTATTAGACTGGTCATGTGATTGTAGATGTATTCTGTCCATTCTTGTCATTGAATATAATCTTTCGATTATAACTCATAAACCAAGCATTTTCGGACATATGTTTATATGACCTTTTTTTCTTGTTTATGTGTAAAGAACTCACCCTTAAAGTTTGTTGGTGTATTTCTGAATCACCCTGTATAACAAAACTTTTGAGTCATGTACCAAGATGGAGGTTTTATAATTACAGGAGAAAAATTTAAAAAAGATTTAAAATAAAAAAATGGAACACATTTCTGACACAAAAATGAGCAAAGAAGTTTCTTGTGATATGGGTCGAAAAAAGTATATTTAAGGAAATACATTGATAGATAAATATTTTGATAACATGTGACAATAATATGTCATCAGGTATTACAATAGTCATCAGGTATTACATTATATTCATATTTATAAGTAAACTTATAAGTAAACTTATAAGTATGTGAATATAATGATAGATATTATCAAAATATCTATCTATCAATGTATTTCCTTAAATATACTTTTTTCAATCCATATCATAAGGAAATTTTTGCTCATTTTTGTGTCAAAAATGTGTTCCATTTTTAAAACATTTTTAAACAATTTTTCTCCTGTAATTATAAAATCTTCATCTTGGTACATGTCTCAAAAATTTTGTTATATTTTATTAGAATTATGTAAATTTTTTTAAAATTTTAAAAATGGTAGTTTTTTAAATATTTGAAAAATCTATATCTCAGAAACTGATGATTTAAAAAATCTAAAAAAATTTTTGAAGGTGTTTTTCGACAAGTACTTTCATATAAGAAATTACGGAGCAGATTTAAAATGTCATCGCCGGATTTTGATCGATTTGTCATAGAATACCCCATATACAATTTTATATGTTAGAAAGCATAAATATAATGTATTCTCTGCTTTAATTTAATCAAAAGCATAAACTGTTATTTTCTTTATTTAAAGCAGTGAATTGCTGATGTATTGAACAGTCTTTTTGTTAAAGCAGAGAATAGTTGGTATAAAACTGTACAATTAAAGATATTTTACAATTATAATCATACAATTATATAATTATATATAAAGCAGAGAATACTTTATATTTATGCTTTCTAAAACCTTGTGTCCACGATCCAAGAACTTGGTCCGAGATCTCGGACGGAGAAAGAATTAACCAATCGCATTGGTCAATTGGCCGAATTGTTTAAATGCGATTGGTTAATTCTTTCTCCGTCCGAGATCTCGGACCAAGTTCTTGGATCGTGGACACAAGGCACAAGACATAAAATTGTATAAATATACGCATATATCTTTCTATACCAACTATTCTCTGCTTCAACAAAAAGACTGTTCAATATACTAACAATTCGCTGCTTTAAATGACTTTTCTTTGTTCATATACCTACATATACTATTTCCACATACATTTAGTTGTTTATGCCTTTCAATATACTCAAAATAACTGCTATATTTTTCAAACTTTTTTTGTTAATAACTTTTTAACAAACAATGACCGAGGGCTAAAACACTCTGAAGGTCACTTAGAAGGGTGACTTTGACAAACATATGTCAAGGTCAAGATCATCGGAGGATGGTCCGTATATCTGCATAATTACCAAATATTTCTATCACTAATTCTGTTATTTGCTTGAGAATATTGATTAATTGTTTATTTGTGACCTGGAGGCTGATTCTGTAACTCTTAACGACAGTTTCGTTAGCGTTATATTTGCGTTGCGCAGCTTTTTACCATATAAAATATCTGCGCAACGCAAATATAACGCTAACGAAACTGTCGTTAAGAATTACAGAATCTGCCCCCTGTTCTTTTAATTTGAAATTGTAATCAAATAGAGAAAAAATTTTACTTTGCGTTACATAAATATTGATCTCAATTATATCCCGAAAAATTAAAATATTCATAATGTGGACAAAATTAAAAAGAGATGGGGGATAGAGTATTGTTCAACTGTTTCGGGGAAGGAGTAGAAGTTGACAGCTGTTGTACACACACCGGCATAAATGCCTGGACATTTTATACAGAACGTCAGATGTCAAATGTCCAGGCATTTCTGCCGGTGACCTTACAACAGATTGATGTGAAGAACGTTGTGGATATTCTGTCTGTGGAATTAAGTTTGGAGGATATAGATGTACGTGTTGGTGTGCCATTGGATAACCCGATGGTTGTTGACTGGAAAAAGATTGTAGTGGATGTTGACTGGGAGATGCTGTAGAAGATGAGGGAGCAGATTGATGCATGGGATAATACATTTGTGGGACAGAGTCTTGAAATTGTGGTAAACCTGAATGAAGTGGTCGTTTGTAAAATCCTCTATCTGCTTTCATCAAAATTTCGATTATGGAGTGTTCCACCCCTTTCCTTGTTTCCGGTGAATAGAAATTTATTTTGGATATTACGTAGTTACCGAATGACTTTACCTCACTGTTTTTAGAGTGAGAGATGTTTAACTTGCTTGTAGCGGTTTTTATAATTGCAAGGGCGTCTGACATCAATTTCATATTTTCGTCTTGTCTTCCCTTTACCCGTTTTGGGGCTGTCGGAGTAACGAATAATGATGATTCAGAAGGTTTATTTTGCTCATCCACTTGTTGTTGTGTAGAATCTTCTTCGCCTTGATCGTTAACAATTTCTTCGATTGGCTTTTGAAAAAAGAAGTTAATATTTTCGTTTAGTATTGTTCGTTTAGTATTGTGTTACTGGCTTTAGTTGATGGAAATTACAATTTTATATTTACGGACGTGGGATGCCAAAGAAGAATTTTGGATATTGGAGTTTTCAAAGACACCAAAATACAAAATAATAACAGAGAACACTTTGGGATTGCCTCTACCAAAAGAACTTCCTGGACGCCTAATAAAATGTCCTTACTTTTTTGCTGCTGATAGTGTTTTGCTCTTGGTGAAAATATAATGAAACCATATTCAGGAAATCATGCTAGGGGATCTTATAAAAGAATATTTAATTATCGATTAAGCAGAGCTCGTCGAGTGGTGGAAAACACGTTCGGTATAATAAGTGCAGTATTTAAAGTTTTAAAAAAACAAATGCTCTTAGAACCCGGCAAAGCAGTAACTGCGATTGTGATGACTATATTATTCATTTGCATAATTATTTGAAGAAGCATTCACCAAACGTTTACATACTTATCATTGGACTATGAGGAAGATGGAGTTTTAATTGAAGGTTCTTGGAGAAATGATCAAAATATGACTTCGATGATACCCTTAAAAAATATACCCAGAAGATCTTCTGCTTTTCTCAATGAAATAAGAGACAAAATAGCAGATTATTGTGTTACAGAAGGGGCTATTCCATGGCAGAATAGATATGCATAAAAAATTATTAATTTTCTACTTACTGCGTTAATTCGCTTTCGAGGCGGATCTCTGTCCTCTAGAAACCGAAACGCTTCATAACCAAACCATCGGCTGCGATATACTTCTGATGTGGTTGTAAAGAATATAAAATTGAATATAAAAACATAAACTGTAGTGACAGTATAAATTTTATTTTAATGTTTGCATAGTTACTTGAACACAAGAGCACTCGAAAGCTGTTACTTTTTGAATAAGCTGTATCATTTTAATGTTATAAATTTTAAGGCTTCATTATATTGATATATTTAAAAAATAAATTGCATATTAAACGAAAGCTTACCTATTCTTGTTTCTTTTGATTTATTTTCTTTTATTATTTCTTTTCTATAGGACTTCAGTAAACTAATTATTTTTTTCTTACATGTATCTTTATTTTGCCCTATTTTGGTGGCAATTTCCTTCCACGCATTTTCTTTCGCGTCATTTTTAAAATAATTAAGGTCCTTTGGATCCCAAAGGACACTATAATTTTTATAAGTTTCTATTAAATTTTGCTTTGTCCATTCCATTCCCATGGATCGCGAGACTCGTTGGTTGTGGCACGACGTCTCAACTAGAACTATACGAATCCCTTTCTGTTTGTTGAAAAAAAACCGGCAGGAGGGGATCGGAACAAACACGCAATGAAACGTTCATAGCGTGCTCGTTGCGTGATCGTTGCCCTGTCTCAATACACAAAAACGTTAAGATGGGTGTACATTAGAGCCGAGCCTCAAGCCTGTAATGTAACAATGTATTCGTAATGTAAAGGGATTCGGGGCTCGCGAGAGGCTCGTTAGTAATTACCACGAACGACGTCCCCCATATATCTCCTCCATCTAGATTCTAGAACTACGAATCACTTTGTGTTCGTTGTAAAAAACAAGGAGCGGATCGGAACAAGCACGCAACGAATCGTTCGTAGCGTGCTCGTTACCCTGTCCCAATTACGCAAAAACTTTACATTATAATACATATGTTACATTACAGACTCGGCTCTAATGTAATACGCACCTTGATATTATAAATTTATTAAAAAGTTTAAATAATAAACAAAAGAAAGCAACGAGAAAACTTGTAGTAAAATTAATTTATTGTTTATTGTTCTTGTATACTTTTTACTATCATGATTATCTCCTGTTATACCATTTGGCCTTGA
Organism: Harpagoxenus sublaevis; assembly: GCA_030770355.1. Classification (NCBI taxonomy): domain Eukaryota; kingdom Metazoa; phylum Arthropoda; class Insecta; order Hymenoptera; family Formicidae; genus Harpagoxenus; species Harpagoxenus sublaevis. The sequence goes on along the minus strand of JASTWR010000983.1, from coordinate 23,725 downwards.
TGATCTTCGCGATTTGGCATTTATAGATTCCCGCTTTTCATTGACAGAATTAAGCTTTGTATTTATGGGCTCTAATCCATCCAACACGATTAATTCTGCATAAGCTTCGCTCTTCAAATCAATTATTAGGGTAAGGTTGCCTATATTGTACCGGCTCCTAAATTGTACCATCTCTACATTCTCATATAAGGATTATCAGCGATAAATAGCCGCACTTGACTCTCGTATTTGCCGATCTTTTGCGGAGTAAATTTTATTTCAAGAGAGACTATTTTCACGGGCATTAAACGAACTACGGCACATCGATCGTTCGATACTGTAATTTAATAATTTAGCCATGTGTTATGTGAAAATCATTTATACAATATATCTATAATATCCAACGTTCTGTGTATATATACAATAAATAAAGACTCTAGAGCATTTTTAACATAACATCGTGCGTTCCCGCTCGACTATTGCGTCGAATACGACAGTTCGTATACGATAATTCAATAACGAGCTCTCTATTTTTAATATATTCCCTCATTACACTTAAAATTATCGTGAGAACGCGAATTTGCGATGATTGCATAAGCAGTTTTCACGATCGATATTACGAATATCTTGTCTTAACTCGAAGTTAAGATATACATATACGGATTACATCCTCGCGCAATAGATGTCACGATATGATATCATGTTTTTTTTGCGCATAATATATTTATTAATTGGTAATTGTGTTGAGCGATGGACTGACGAGCGTTTTTAATTGTTTTGAATGTGATGTGGAAGTCTTGAATTCACTTTCAATTACTTAAGATGGAAAACTGTCAAAGATCTAGGAAATTTTAAAAAATCCGCGCAAATGAAAATTAAATGCCCATCGCTAAGCCTAAGCGTGATATATTAAACTTTTGAATATTCTGACGGAAGAAAAATAAATTAATGATCCCAGTTAGATTTGTCCATAAACAATGCTGGGAACGTTAAAATTTGATTGCCCGAACGAACGTGATTTAGCAATAAATTTCAGACAATCGACGAAAGCTCACGTGTTGAATCGTCGTCCAGTCTCGAGATTCGGATCTCTCGAGCTACGAGACACGAATCCGAAGCCGAAGCGTCGATAATCTTTCAATAAATGACGAGATATTGAAAAAGATAATAACAGATGTGACGCGGATGTGAGAAATACGTGATTGGGTCGTAACGGAAATTGGGATTTGCTGATATTTTATGATTATCTACATATTCTACATTCTGTTTAAGATACCTAATACAAATATAATCAAATACCAAAAAATCTTAAACTTTTTAGAGAGAAGTTCCGATTACAATAACAAATACTTATACATTAAAAATTTAAATTTTGCTTTAAATTATTATACATAATTGCCACAATGTATGTAATACTGACACATATATAACGCACTAAAAAAAAAACAAATCTATTTAGCAATAAAAATAAATATTAGATAAACTGTACAAGTTAATTCGTGCGCATATTGCATATACACGAATAATTACAACGCTGAGCGCGGAAAATCCACTCGATATTAATGTTTAATTCGATTTTTTTATAACTTTGAAACTATCGTGAACTTAGAATTCTCGTTAGTATATCTTTGATTTTAATTAATCTCCAGAATATATAATTAAAATAATTTATGTACAATTTATATAAAATTTACTTATAATTAAAATATATTATTAGACTATCAAGTTTGAGCCCGACCGAAGATGGCACTTCTTAAAGAATTTAAATTGGCAAAAAGCCTAGTGTCAAGTTTGCCCCGATGTCGAGTTAGCCCCGGGTCTCCCCTAATATTAATATATCAATTAATAAGTAATATATATGCACGTGCAGAGAAATTAAAAGTCTAATACTGCCGCTTTGATTCCCGCGAGCGAATAGATCGCGCAAAGTAGGTACCTGCTTAACCAAGCATTCATCACTTCGATACCCGCGCGAATCACTGCACGTAATAGTTAATTGCGCGAGAGGTAATTTCATATTGTACACGATAAACACTATAAAACAGTCGAGAGATCCTAACTCTACGACGCACGGAACAATTCGATCTGCGCTGTCTGTCGGTGACTTGATTGTTTTCGCACGGTGATTTCGCGTAAACAAGATGCACCGCGTACAAAATAGCACACTGAAAAAAAATTTATTATTTGCAAGGAAATTGATTTCTATAAATTTAGTTTCCTTATTATAAAGAAATATTAGATAGATTTGAGAAAATATTTTAAATTCAGACAAATGTTTTCTCAAAAATCTATACTTAATACTTCTTTGAATTAAGGAAACTAAAATAGAAATCAATTTTCTTGCAAATAAAAAAATTTTTTTAGTGTGCACGGAGTGCACTCCCGATATCACTCCGAGAAGAAAAGAAATCCAGTTGTAAGTGTTGTAAGCTGAATGTACGCCGAATATTCCTCCGTTCCTTCTCGCGTCGACTGCAACGAGTGGGATGTGGTCGCTGGACGAAATAATAAACGCCGAATGCCGTGCTGGACGCCGTACGTTATGTTATCACTTTCTCGGCTGCGTTTTGGCGGGTCTCCTGCAGTACTCCGTGATCGGTGAGTGAATTGTGCATGAGAAACAAATTTTCAAAGCGAGATATATCCGAATCTTATTAGTAGAATCGTTGTCCCGCGTTTTGCAGTTAGGGAGACAATCACCTTCAGAATTCTCGTCTCCTGCCTCCGTTTCGACTCCTACTCCGAATTAGTGAATTTCGCGGAAAGACGCTTCAATAAATAGCATGAATTTCTTGTTAAGCGCGGACATTAATAATCAAATAATTGAAGAAAACGATCGTGTGTTTAGCGTTCTCACTTTAAGCGCGATCGCGAACGAACGCGAACGAGGGAGCGAGCTTTCTTCAATATAAGCGTGTGAATATATTGGCAGTACGAATAACCTGAAATGTGCGTCCATTCTGTCTTTCGTTAAAGAACGGACATTCGTTAACATAAATTTATAAATGTTTTAAAGGACCACGCACTAATTATGTGAAAAAAGTGGCCGCCGTCAAAATCGTCCAAACCTATAATAGAAAAGTGTACTTCGTGTGATGCCGATCAAAAGTTCTAATGGGCACGACCTTCAAAATATGTCGTTTTCTAAAAATTTAATTTCTCTTTCATAAAATGCTTAATAAAATCATAATTTTTTTTAAATCTGAGGGTTAAATCATTGTTTATTCATGTTTCTAAAAAACTATCTATTTCTAAAATATTTTTATAAATCCCATTAATACTTTAAATTTTTTACTTACATATGTGTTCGTTATATTTAAGGAGGGTGGTTGCTCAAATCAAAATGATAAGAATTAGTTCAAATTTGTGGAAGATAATGGGAATCTGTCGTCCATACCAAAATTGAAAACAATTGTCTACATGGTTGTCGAGTAATTAATTATTGAATTATTGCGCTTTTAATACTTTTGCGTGTATAAGAGTATATTAAAATGATAAGAATTAGTTTAAATTTATAGAGGATATTTGTCTATGGGAATTAGTTGTCCATGCCAAAGTTGAAGACAATTGTCCGCATGGTTTTCGAGTTATTAATGATTAAAGTTAGAAATTTTAATAATTAATAACTCGACAACCATGCAGACAATTGTCTTCAACTTTGGCATGGACGACTGATTCTCATAGACCTTTATAAATTTGAACTAATTCTTATTATTTTTTTAGCAGATTTGAATTACTTGAAGACAATTGTCTGCATGGTTTTGTCAAGTAATTAATTATTGAAACTATACTCTTATACATCGGGCGAAACATTATACATAACTTATACATAGCAAAAATATTAAAAGTGCAAGCAACGCGTAAGTGCGAGCAATGTGAACACATCTATAAACTTTCCTCTCTTGCCGCGCCGCCTGCAGCTCAGCGGGACCTCAACCAACCTCCTTAATTATACATATATTTTATATTTATACACTTATACACTTTTTTCTTAAAAAAATAAAAAAAATACATATAAGTAAAAAAAATAATTTTATAGGAAAGTGGTTTACATATTTAACTGATACTAATTTTTACTGTATAGGTATGTCTACCGGACGTCTTTATTTTAAATTGTTATATGTGAGCGTTGCGTGTATTTTAGCATAAGTTTAAATTTAAAATAAGTAATAGGATAAACAAAGATGAAGCTGTACGAATGGTAGATAGGCAAATTCAAATTATATATCTATATACATATTTACATATATACATCCCGATAAATAAACCGTACCTCTCTCTTCGACCTTTGTGAGCAGATTTTCAAACGCTTGTTGAGACAATTTCTGTACATTTAGTATCAGACACTCTACAATACAGAACGGATATAATGAAAGTATCGAAACAAGCAAACCGCAGCGAGTTGGTGGAAATCTTTTCAACAATTAAAACAATTGCTCGCAAAGTGCAAGATTTGTGAAGAAGAATTTTGATCATCCCCATGAGTATCCACAGACTGTTTTATTAAATTTAAGAACACACTTAAGTAAGCATCAAATATTGCGCAACTAAAGAAAGTCAAGCGAAAAAAGCTTTTATTATTAGGGCATTCATATAATAGTTATTTGCAACTTTAGTCACAAATATGCCTTTCCGTATTAACTATCATTTTACAATTATTTTATATATATAAAAAAAACAAATTTTTTCGTCCAAACTGGCAGTTTATTAACCAAAATTACATAACCGACGTTTCGACCATGGTATTTGGTCCTTCTCAAGTATAAACTAAAACCAAATAAGACCATGATACAGAGGAACGAATATAAAGTCAAGCCAAGAAAAAAAAGTAAAAGAAAAGGAAGGAAAAGGTATCTATTTCAAAGTTGAAAATAATCGTTTAGAGCACCTTAATAGTTACGAGTTTTTACTTGGAAAATCATATCTACAAGCTAATAAGAATATATTTTGATTTTAGTTTATACTTGAGAAGGACCAAATACCATGGTCGAAACGTCGGTTACATATTTTGATTAATAAACTGCCAGTTTGATCGGAGAAATTCTTTTTTTTTGTTATTCACTGCCGGCAAAGAAAAGATTATTTTTCTTTTATTTCACCCTATAATTTAAGAAAAATTGTGAAATATCTATATTCACGTTCTTTTACCTATTATTTCTACATATTCTTATTTTAAAAGGAAAAGACTTCCTATATGTGTAAGTAAAGAAAACACATTGGTATTAAAAAGTAAAAAAATTTTTTTTTACGAAAACAAAGCTTTTTCTATATTAGGAAGCAATATAATTTTATAAGAGAATGTCTCAAATATTTAACAAATTTTAATTTTTACTGTATACGTCTACCTAACTTTGCTATTTTTAATTGTAATGTGTAAGCGTAGCGTGTGTTTTAGCATATAAGTTTAGAATTAGTAATAAAATAAAAAGAGACAGAGCTGTATGGTTGGTAGTTAGGCAAATTCAAATCATAAACTCATATTTACATACCGATAAATAAATCATACTTTTACTATCGACCATTAATGACTACGTTTACACGGCGGCTTATAAGCCGAAGTTATAACTGCCGTATACTATCCGATCTAAAACTGTTCTTCTTTTTATCAATATGATCACTTAAATATGAGCCCCTTTTATACTCTAAACATTTGAATTAATCTCTTTTGATATATACATACTAGAATAAAGTATAGTTTAAAATCAAAAGAAGCTCTTATTTAAATAATCATTATGATCAAAAGAAGAAACGTTTTGGATCGGATAGTACACGGCAGTTATAACTTCGGCTCATAAGCTGCCGTGTAAACGTAGTCATATATGAGTAGTTTTTCGAACGCTTGTTGAGGCCATTTCTTTTTGCTACATTAATATCAGACACTCTGCATTACGGGACGAATACAATATGGAATTACCGAAACAAAGAAAACGCAGTGAGTTGTGGAATTATTTCAAGGAATTAGAACGATCGCTTGCAAAGTGCAGGATTTGTGGCGCAGAGAAATTCGGGTTTCTAAAGAAAATGGCATGACAAGTGCATTAAGAGCACACCTATTAAAGATACATAACATGTTTCCCGATAAAAGACACACAATACCTGACAAGCTACGGCAATATTACTCAGATTTACCAGAATATAAGGCAAAATGCAATAAATGTGGTAAAATAATATCTTATTTATGGAACCGTTTATATTTAAAACAACATTTAGAAATAAAACATAATGCAATAATCCAGAGTCTACATGAGTAAGTATACACATTCACAGACAAGAAATTATTAATATACTAAGGGTCACTTCGACCAACTCCGATTAACTTTAATCGATGAAAATAAAAGATTAAAAGATTTGTTATATTAAAAGCAGCTTTTATTCGCGACGTGGTAAATCACGAAGAGATAGGTTAAAAAAAATAAAAAAGAACGACATACAGTTAAAAGTCTTGCTGTTGACGAAATTGTTGATCGAATTAATCGCCGATTAAAGTTAATCGGAGTTGGTCGAAGTGACCCTAATGTCTAATTCTACCAATGTAGATTAACTTTAATCTCTGTTTAACTTGCTTTTTATTTTCTTCTAGTTTTAAGAATTAGAAAAAGATGAAAGGCAAGTTGAACCGAGATTAAAGTTAATCTGCATTGGTAGAATTAGACATAAGACTTATAAAGTAAATGTAATGATAAAACAAACAATAGCTAAAAAAAATTAAACGATTAAAAGTTATTATCAGGATATCCAAATGACAGTTATTTGCAATTCCGATTACAAATGTGCTACCCTAATCGTAATAATAATAATCTTTTACTTATTTTGCAATTTAAAAAGTTTGATTTGCTGATATTTATGTTCTTTTATTAGATACTTATACATATTTTTTTCTTCAAAATAATAAGTACAAAAGTATAACTTTATAAAGGAGTGTCCAAATATTAAACTGATTTTAATTATTACTGTACGTCTATCTGACTTCGTTACTTTTTAAATTGTCACGTGTAAGAGCTGCGTTGCGTATGTTTTAGTATAAGTTTAGAATTAGTGATGGAATAAACAAAGACAGAGCTCTACGATCTGGTAGTTAGGCAAATTTACATTATATATTCATATTTACATACATTGTCGATAAATAAATCACTTCTCTTTCTTCGACTCTTTTGGGAACAGTTTTTCAAACGGTTGAGGCCACTACTGTACCACATTTAATATTAGACACTCTGCATTACAGGATTGATACAATAGAATTACTAAAACGAGCAAAACGCAGCGAGTTGTGGAATTACTTCGAAGAATTAGGACGATTGCACATCAAGTGCAGGATTTGTGGAGATGAAATTTGGTCATCCTGCCGCAGTGTAGTTACAAGAAATTTAAGAACACACTTAAAGATACATGACGTGTTTTCCGATAAAAACCGCACAATACCTAACCAGCTACGGAAATATTACTCGGATTTACCAAAATTTAAAGCAAAATGTAATAAAGTGGTTCAATAATATCTTATATACACCAATCTTGGGATTTAAAAAGACATTTAAAAATAAAACATAACACAATAATCCAGAGTCGATATGAGTAAGTACACATTAATTCGAGAAGTTATTATTAAAATACTAAAACTTATATAAAATAAATGTAATAAGAAGATGACAAAAGTACCTAAAAATTTTAACGATTAAAAGTTTTTATCAGAGCTCCATGTAACAATTATTTAACCCGTAGTAACCACACCCCAACTCAGTATACGTACTAACCACACTAGTACGACTTGGAATTTTGCATTCTTGAAGTTCAATAACTCGGTGAAGAAAAAAGCATATTGAACTCATAACGTGTGTTTTCTGGGGTACAATTTTCTGAAAAATGTAATGAAAATACTTTCGAAAACAAAAAATAATTGTTTAATAATGAAAAAGCGTTAATATCAAATATCGATCTTAAAAAATTCGGTTTTTTTTTAATTGCCATTTTTTTCTATTTGATAGAAATTCATGATTGTTGTTGCAAATTAAATTCAAAATGTTATATTTTAAGAAAAAAAATACTTCATAAACATTCTAGAAAATTAAGTATTTTTTAAGGGTGTTTAAAAAGGATATTTCTAATGGGAAAAAAACGTGTAAATTGACTGTATACGAGAGAAATTATATTTATTTTGGAATAATAATCAAATATAATGTTAACAAAAAGTTAAAATACAGCTAAACAATTCAAGAACGGCCAATTTTCGAGCAATAAAAAGATGTTAAAAATAAAATTAATTAAATTTAATATAAATACATATTTATGTTTCGTGCCTTACTTGGCCTTCTTCAGAACAATAGATAAACCAAGAATTACAATAGATATATTAGATCCTACTTATTTTACATCGGAATAATTACAATTAAGGCGCGAAACGTAAACATGTATTTATATTGTTATTAAATTTAATTAATTTTACTTTTAACTTACCTTATTGCTCAAAAATTGGCCGTCCTTGAATTGTTTAGCTGTTTGCTTTAGATGAGAATTAACTATTCTCAACTATCATATATTTTTAATAACAATTATCAAATTTAATCTTTACATTTATTTGATATTACACATCAAGATAACTTCAACAAGATCAATCATAATACCTGTTATTTATGAGTTGTCAAAACACGATTCTCGCGCTGACAGTTACTCTGGCAGTACGAAATGAGCCAAGCAGGAGAATCAATCAGCATCGCGGTAAAGCGGCAACAATTCAATCTCTTACATGTCTTCTTTAAGAGCGGATCACCGTTTAAGGAACAAACGTTCAAATTACATCGCGGCTTCGCACCGTGGGTGTTTGACATCATAGATCGATAACTTCGTATTAAGAGACCCTGTCAAACATTGAAAAAAAGAAAAGAAAAGAAAGAAATAAAAAATTGAAAAGAGAGCATGATCCGCTCTTAAAGAAGGCATGTAAGAGATTGAATTGTTGCTACTTTACCGTGATGCTGATTGGTTCTCTCGCTTGGCTCATTTCGTACTGCGAGAGTTTAAAGCCGTTTCACACGTATATCCGGCACCGGACGTCCGACGCCGGGTATCCGATCGATTCTTTGCTTTTACACTAATCCGTCTCAACCGGTCCGGACATCGAGTTCAGTTGCGTTTGTTACGTTAGCCATGGAGCATGAGCGCATCGTTGCAATGTGGCTCTTACACCAAAATCGTCGGAAAAAGAAGAGGCAAAGGATCCATTGTGTTATACATCCAATCAATATGAAAAGGGAACAATTAGGATTATTTTACATCTTATTTGAGGACCTACGAAAAGATAAAGAAAAGTTTTTTAATTATATCCGTAGGTATAATGTCAATTTCCTCGTTTAACGAGTTACATGGCAAACTGCAGAAAAGGATACTCTCCAGCCCCAGGATACTGTGATGAAAAATATATTTATATATAGGTATATATATTGAAAAAAATTTTATTATAAACTTGAAAAATTAACATAAGACATTTTTAAACTTTTAAACATTTCTTTGAACTCTATCCTCCTTCAGCGGAAACAAATAAAATTAGCTTCGGTTTGTCGAACAAAATATTAAAAACTTGAAAAATCAATATAAGACATTTTTGAACTCTAAATAAAATTTTCTCATTTTATGCAATAAAATTATCCCCGAACCTAAGTTCTTTAAATTAATTTTTCTTTTTTTTTTCTCCCTTTATTCTCTTTTCTCCTACTTTTCTAACATAACGTCTCAGTATCCTGTGTAATAATATTTTAATTTACTATCAAAATAGCTAGTAGGCAAAATGGATTTTTAAAAAATTGTAATTCTACAGACAGTCGGCAAAGGCATCTATCCGTACCAATACCGGGGGCGTCTATTTTTTTGGGTACGGATAGATTTTTTTAGGTACGCACTTCCTTGTTTTAAGAAAACTATTCGAAAGATAGGTTAGAACACGATTTAATTCAACCACTTGTTTGACATTTTACGTAGAAAAAAATGGTAGTATTTTTTAATCTGCTGGTTTTCTAGCTACCCGATGGTTGCTTGTGACTTCGTAAAAATGTTTACTAGTATTATTTTCGTTATAAATTTTGGGAGCTTGCAACTAAGCGCGCGTACGGTCCTTTAACCTGTAGAAGGTGTAGGAGGGAGTAAACACTATACGCAATAGTCAGGATCGCCGCAGTTAGCTTTGTTTCAAAACTACCTATAATGGGGCAACAACCCGTCCGGGGCATTTCTCCGTACTTTACCCTACATATTAAACGTAAATATAAATATATATTTTAGTCAGTAAAATCTATGGAGAATCCATTGTATTGCAAGACGAAGTCGAAGGCGCGGGCGAAAGATTATTTGATTTGCTGTAAATAGGCGGTGATATTTGTTGTCCAAAAGCTCTGTAACTTGCTGCCCCTGCTGACTGCACAGATGAATCCATAAATGTATTAATGTGTAAAGGCTGACTTTGTAACGATAATTGCGTGGGTGACTGCAATGGTAAATTGACGATCTGATTGGTGTGACATGGAATTTGCTGGACTGGTCCAGTTGACTGTTTCAGTAATTTCTGCCGTTTGATGTTCAATATTAATTGAAGAACACCCATTTGAAATTGAATGGTTTCTTCCTCGTCAAAATTATTCAATGATGGAATTACACTCTTAAAGAACGACATGTGTCGATTTTCTGGTTCTTCTAAAAACTTCATCATCCTCATCTGCACTGGGTCCAGTTTTCGCTTTCGCGTACTTAATTGTGGCTTTTTGAAAGATGCGACATCTTCATTTCTTTCATCTTGATATGAGCACTCAACTGTTACTTTCTGAGTTTTATCTGATAAGCTATGGGTATTATCTGATAGGCTAACATCAGTTTGTCGTTCGTCAGTCACTTTAATCAAAAATTGGAGCTGATCGCCATATACATATTTTTTTATGTTGAAAGCACCGGATTTTGATGCTTTTTTCTGTTTTTTACGGGATTTGATAAAGCCGTCGCGAATGTTCCACCATTTTTTCGTTACATTTTTACCTGTAACAAGGAAAATTAATAAACAGTGTTTAATTAACTAATAATAATAATAATAATAATAATAATAATAATAATAAATAAATAATAAACTTATAATAATGTGTGTTTCTTTCAGATATCTGACAAGTGGCTGATGGGTGCAGAGTGTTCACAGAACTGCACTACTATTATCGCCTTGGTATCTCAACAGTGAGCAAAATAGTAACAGATGTACCTATGTCTTACAATTAGTATCATGGTCTGTCATGCGATTAGAATGCATATCTGTATCTACAATTAAAGAACATTGGGAACAAATTGCTGCAAATTTTGAAAAAAGAGCAAATTTTCTACACTGTTTGGGGACAGTGGATGGAAAACATATAAGGATAATTAATCCGCTCGGTTCGATGTTCCACAACTACAAAGGTTATGCTTCATGTGGTATTAATGGCTGTAGCAGATTCAGATTACCGTTTTGTTTATGTTGACATTGGAAGCTATGGAAAAGATTGCGACTCTAAAAATTTTCAAGATATCTTTACCATGGACATTAATCGAAAATAATGAACTACAACTACCAATCGAGAAACCTCTCCAAGGAACAGCAAGTCCAAACGTGCTTTATTTTCTGGTAGGAGATGAAGCATTCGCACTACACAAACATCTACTTCGGCCTTACGGTGGATCAAATCTAACTTTAGAGAAAAGAGTTTTTAACTATCGCTTAGGTACAGCTCGAAATGCACGTTCGGCATTTTTAACAACAAGTGGAGAATATTTCACCGATCTATTAATTTTGAACCAGATTTTGCAGTAGACATTATTAAAGCTTATGTGGTTCTACACAATTTCGTTCGAGACAGAGATGGATATAAGTTTAAAAGTACGACAACAATAATAAGACTTGATGATGTATCTGATGGAGAACCAATGATATGTGGAGGAGCAACGGCAAAAATAATATAAGAAATATGTTAGCCGACTATTTTTTAACGGATGTAGGATCAGTAAGTTGGCAATTATTAAAAATATAAAAGTTTGCTGTAAATTCATTAAAAAATTTAGTTTGAAAGTTAATAAACAGTACTCACCAAATTCATTTTGTTCCTTGTCACTCATTTCCTCAAATCCGGTATGGAGTTCTTTGCAAATTTCTGCCCAGGCATTTTTGGTTAGAATTTTATCTTTGTACTCTTCGAGCGTCTTATCCCATAGGACAGGCCTGGCTTCCACTAGGGTTATCAAAAATTCGATATTAAAATGATCGATTTTTGCCATTTTCATTATAACTGCACGCTCTCGCTGCTGGCGTACGACTGCCGGATAGATCGTGTGAAAGCTCCCACAGTTTTACGCACTTCGCCATGTCCGACGCCGGATATCCGGCATCCGGCATCGGATAATACTGAGGTTCTATCCGGCTACCATTCGCCGTTTATCCGGCGCCTGGCTATCGGACAAGCGTCCGAATGCTACCTATATTATTCCATACACTTCGCGAACGGATATCCGATGCCGGATGGTCTTATCCGGCACGTGTCTGGACTTTTTCAAAGTCCATTTGTAGAATATTACGGCGTATTTGACGAAATATTCTTCTCATAGGCTTTTTAAACGGGAGTGCAGTACAGTATCGCGCGAAAGACTTTTACTGATAATTAATCCGCGCGAGATTGTAGTTTATTATCCGCGAATGTTTCTCGCGAGTGTCCTGTGCGGTAGGAGGAGGAGAAGCAGGAGGAGGCCTGACATCCTGAGAGAAGGAGGAGGTCTGAGAAAGATATCGGGCCCTGGCGGAGGAACCTTGGGGTGAGTATCATCTCTTATCGATCTACATAAAATTAATAGTGCTTAAAATAAACAACGGCCAATATACGAGCAATAAAGGATGTTGAAATAATACTTAAAAAAATGATATTTATTAATTTAACTAAAAATTAACAATCTAGTTTAAATTAACAAACTAGTTTGTTAATTTCAAGTTTGTTAATTTTTAGTCCAAGCTTGGATCTTTGATGGTAGCTTAATAATATTTTTATATAATTTTTATATGTATTCTATATACGCGTATTTTTCAACATATTAAACTGCGCGCCGATTATTTGTCGGACTTGAAACACAGTTATTATTGGAACATTAAAAATTTCCCCTACGCTCCCTAATTAAATCGACGGTGCCGCGATGTGATTTGAATGTTCGTTCCTCAAACGGTTCGCTCACGCGACACAAACTATCTCACGTCCGCGAAATGATCCCCTATTGTGACCCTTTCATTGACGAAACGGGTTTTCGAATCGAGTACGTCGCGTCTGACGTAAGTTGACGTTTACGACCAGCACGTGCTGCGCGCGAGCGAGCGAGATGCAGTGGCGTCAGTATAGCGCAGCCAGCGCATCGCGCAATGCACTCGTCGTCGTCTCTCTGCATTTCTTTGCGCTCTGAAATCGCGTGTCCGTTTAACTGAAGCGAGATCGGCATCTCGGTCAGTATGATAAACTGCATCATTAATCTCTCGGTACGTCCGCAACTTAAGCAATATTGGTTGTGACATACATAGATCAACTCTCATTCACGAAATTATCACTTTTTGTGTGCTATATTCTATTAAAATATTATAATAAATACTGAAAAGATACTTTCAAGATTAGTTTTTTTTTTACAAGCGGCGTTATTTTATAAGTGAGAGATTTTAATGTCAGTGTTAAATTGAAACAGAACCGTGATTACAGATAAAAGTTTCACATTAAAGGATACACTACTTCTAATTTATACATATGTTAACAATTATTTATTGGTGGTCGATGAATTAATGTGTGCATTTTATAATCCTATAAATTAACATCTGTGAATAACGAAACATAATTTTAATGGCATTAAATATGAAATAAAAGAAAATTAGAAGTAGTGTAAGAAACCGCAATTTTCTATGTCGTATATCATAATTTTTGCATCTTCTACAAAAAGGAAAACAGCTCTTTTATAATTGAATAAGCTTATTCAGCCTACTTGGCTCTGATAAATTAGCTGAAAGTGATTCCAAGTCTCAAAGAGCCTACAAGAAATGATATAATATTTTAAAAGCATAAATGTATATCATTTTGAAGATAAAATTTAACTTGAGACATTAATCTTCTATCAAAATTTTGAATAGAAATTCTTATCAAAATAATAATGCAAATAATCAACATATCGTATTAAGAATTAATATAAATTATGAAACAGCAATTTTAATTAATTAAATTAATAGCCAAGAAATTTTTTATTCTTCCTCTAATAATTCTCTGTTCCTTTTATTTATAACTTTATTCAAATTCTACGCTAATAATCCTGCGTTAAATCAACATTATCATTTAATCCACGATTTAAAAAAAAAAAAAAAAGAAGTGCTTCAATGCGTTGTGCAGAATATTAACAATAAGATAAATAGCAAGGCAAATTAAGGGGAATATTAATTAAAATGTTGCAAGCGCGATCAATGTTAAAATATTGTGGAAAAGCATGTCACATATAGAAACTCATGAGAATATTACTGATATTGTAAGGAACGGAATTAAGTACAAAAAATTAATTTGTCAAAAAATAAATCGTTGTTTTATTTTAAAACAAAACCTGTCGTATACCTACCTGTCCAGAATAAGATCTAAGATCTCGTTTCGGCTTCAAGTTTCGTATCGCGCGCGTTCCGATCGATTCGGCCGATCGCGTTGCATCGCGCCGAATCGTCGCAATCTGCATCCTATGCAGATTATGCGTGCGAGTTGCAGTTTTGCGTGCGCACGGTTTATTTGCGCGCCGATAAGAGCGAGGCAACGCGGCGCGTTGTCATGATGAGGCCCGACGCGATGCCGATGCCATGCCGAAGCTACCGGCATCACGACAGTGATGTAACGGTGGAAAATAAAGCGGTGACTCGCTCGCCAGTATGGATATTGGTACCGTGCGCTCGCGGCCGCTTCGCGCGCGCGCAAGCGCGGAAAACACCCGCGCGTGTCGATCTGCCGCGCCGCTCGCACAGCGCGCGTGAACCAGGACTTTCCTACAATTCGGCTGGGCAGTTTTTCGGAAGTCGCCGCGTCGTACCGGTACGCGTTCAGTGACACGTGCGTGAACACGCGAGTATTATCGTTATCGCGAGGGACGTCGAGACGCGCGTGCTCGAAACGTCTGACGCGAAAGATTAATCTGACATCGTTAGTACACAATCGTCCTATTTTGCTCCGAGATTAATTACGTGGCCTCTTTTAATACGACTACCGCTACGTGGGACACGAGCCGAACATAATTTGCCGGTAAAACTGAACGAAATAGTATGACCAATAACTTTTTCTATGCAGTGTGTTATGATTTACGAGTTAGGATTTTTTAAATACCTATATGGTGCAAACGAAAGCAAACCTTGTTGTTTCTGGATAGAAGTAAATATTATATGAATGTGCTACAGATAGGAATCAATATTTCGTTTCCTGTACACTGGATATTATTTAGATGTTATTGAAATTTTTCTAATATACACAATACTCTCTTTTATTAGTGAATGATAAATACAGAATGTTGTGTCAATTCGAAGATATGAATCGATGTACTTCAACAGATCAATTTTATGACCCGGATATATTTTCCTCTTTTATCGACTTTTTCGGCTGAGCACAATATTTTGAAATAGAGAGACAAGCGATTCAATTACCAATATTACCATTGGACATGTATCATTGTTCTTTTTCACTTCTAAACACTTTTCTTTCTTTTTTCTTGTCTCAAACAATTTTTATTGCATAAAAATATGTATAGATAAATATTTTTTATACTTTACAAGTTATAAAAGAATAGAATAACTTTTAACGATTAGTTGTAGTAGATTTGCACCTCAAACACAATAGAAATAATGTTAATAATGAAGCATTTAAATTGAGAAGAAGAGAGCATAATAATAATATATATGTATATAACTTATAAAAT
This sequence comes from Harpagoxenus sublaevis, assembly GCA_030770355.1. Lineage (NCBI taxonomy): Eukaryota > Metazoa > Arthropoda > Insecta > Hymenoptera > Formicidae > Harpagoxenus > Harpagoxenus sublaevis. The sequence goes on along the minus strand of JASTWR010000983.1, from coordinate 7,798 downwards.
ATAAAGTCTGTATAAAAGAAATGTTTAAATATAATTTGCAATGAGGAAGAAACAGAAGACAAGGAATCTTTTATTATTATATTATACATATAGAATGCTTTATAGAGTAATAAATAATAGTATCCAATCAAGCAATGCGAAAAGAAGTACGACTTTTAGTAATCTAAAAAGAGCTTACAATTAGAGATCCCGTCATATCCTATTTTTATTATAGGAAAAACTTTCTGACGGCTGTCAATACTCGTGGATCATTAATCACATTGGTAAAAAATGATTGCATATCGTATACTATAAAAGAATCATGCAAAGCGGTTATTATAAAAGTTTACCCAAAATTAATATCCAAATAATAATCAAAACAATATGGTCGCGCTTGGTTATAATTGATAATAAAATGCGATATAATTGATAATAATGTTTTGTTCGCATTGCTAATTGACTTTTTCCATCAATCTCTATAAAACCATAATTAATAGCCAAGAAATTTTTTATTCTTTTTGTAATAATTCTCTGTTCCTTTTATTTATAACTTTATTGAAAATTTACACTAATAATCTTGCGTTAAATCAACATTATCATTTGATCCACGATTTTCACGAAAAAAAGAAGTGCTGCAACGCGTTGTGCAGAATATTAAGACAAATAACGCGGCTGGCAAGGCAAATTAAGGGGAACATTAATTAAAATGTTGCATGCGCGATCAATTAGCCACGCAATTAAGATCTTAATTGCAGCCGCGCTCCGTTTATGGCGCGCACCAACATTTTTTCATCCTTTTAACGTAGCTGTCTCTCTCTCTTTCTAAGACCTGATTTTTTACAAGTAACAAAAATAAAACAATAAAGAAGATTTTGCGGAAGAAAAAATGGATAATTGTTTCGCGAAGCGTTTGAAAAGGAACAAATTTTCGACGCTGTGACTTGATTAAAAAGAAAATCGACATTGACGTACGGAAACTTTCCCAAGGCAGGTTCTGATGCGTGCGTGATCAGGATGACGAGGACGAGAAGAGAAGCGGCCGATGAAGAACTGGGCGATGTCTCGAGCGGCGCAGACCAAGGAGTTGCGGCGGCTTGACGCGGTTGATCGGGATCGTCGCCGGGATCGATCGCGGAAATCATGGGCAACGGATCATCCTGCTGTGCGTATCGCAACAAAAAGGTATGTAGGGCAAGTTGGGGCAAGTATTCGGTAGTATATTCATGATATATTGATGATATCTACACGGAGAAAAAGTTACGGTTGCTACAACAGAATAATAATGTTAATTTTCGCCCATCCATACAAAAGGGTTATGGAAACCATTGTACTCTGGAAGTGACCTATATGGTTGCCCCAACCATAGTGAGGGTAGCTGCTATATGAATGTTACAACCATAATATATAGATATTACAGCCATAATGATTACGTTTCGGTACGGCTCCTGCAACCATATTGATAAATATAAACATCGGATTTTTCATATGCAGATTGGTGAAAAAGAGCAATTAATAACTAAGATTATGTTATTTATAATATCCAACATATGTTAAGGTATAATTACATATTTTGATTATAAATATAGAAGAACATAATCTTAGTTATTAATTGCTCTTTTTCATCACCAATCTGCATATAAAAATCTGATATCTATATTGATAAAATTCAATTTAGGACAGTGCACTTTCAGCCGATTGTCGTAGTTAATCCCCATTGCCTTCATATTGCCACTTATCTCTCAATTAAACCACAAATGTAATATAAACACACTTTATTTTATGCAATGATGAAAACACTTCTGCACGCGATGATGACTGCGATGGAACTGAACTCTCACAATCAATGCTGTACCGTGCAACTATATCTTATGGATCTCTCAACCATAATATTTGTGCTGCAGACCACATAAGAGAGATAGCAATAATCCTTTGGTTGAGGCAACCATATACGAGGGTATTGTAACCGAATGTTACGTATCGTAAGAACTACGGTTATGAAAACTGTATAAATGGGCATATCTTAACAGCTACATTCAATGTGATATCAATTTAACTTGAATTTACATACATTTCTTTTTTAATCATAGAGAATATTGTAACAACCGTAGCAATTTTCTCCGTGTATATATCGCTGATAACGCATATGACGAGCGGGCCGCGCACCGGTATTTCCTAGTATTCATAAAAGATGGCAGCACGCTGCCTTTCTGGAACAAGGTACTTATAGATTAGAGTTTAAAAGTTAATTATTGTTGGCATATTACAAAGTGATAGGCGCGGTAAGAGCTTAGTACTCAGTGCCATTTTTTATACTTTGAATTAATAAAAAAAAAAGATACTAGATTGCGGTATGGGTTTGTACTCAGCGCCATTTCTTATATAGTTTAAATAAAATACAAGATACTAGATTATGATAAGACGCCTATAAAAAGCATTGGATCTCTCTGCGATTTTCGTCGAAAGAAAACTCGGCCTCGCTACATAATTTTTCAAACATTCGAGGCGTAATGAGCTTTCGAATCGAGAATAACGAGTAAATCATTATACGATCAATGTATGTCGTAATGTTTCGACAAATGTTTTGACTATTGTTCTCCAATAGTTCCTAAAATTTTTCGATCAAAATAAAAATGATTTCGAGTCACTTATACGTGTGACCTGGAGATAATTAATATCTGCCTGCTAATTCCATTGGACAATCTTTCTTCTCACGGGTTCCATGAGAGAATTAAGGACGTGTGCTAAAGGTCACCGGTACGCGGCACATATAGTTGTTACTTTTTTTTTCCGACGAGAGAAGAATCCGCCGGTGGCACCCATAGTTAGTGGCGATCGGTTGCGCAGTCTCGGTCGATCGGCATCGTTAGATCTATCGACGTGCGTACGAGGCAAAAACGCGCGTACTATAAGGAGATACCCATGGGAAGCGGGATAAACGGGCACCTCCACGGGGGAGAGACTCGATCCGTTTCTTTTTATATATATCTTTCATTATGATAAATATCGTGCATTTTGCAACTGCTACGCGCGACGGAACGGGCACATGGCCTTCGAATCGAGAATAAACGAGTGATCATATACGATGTATGTCGGTCTGTCTCTGAAAAATAGAAGTAAACTAAAACACGTTCTTTAAAATCTAAAATATTTATCTTACTTGCTAATAATCGTCAATCGTCATAATTATATAATTAGTCAATAATTAAAGGAACGCCATTCGGTTAGGACTGAATCTTGGTGGCCCAATAAAATTATTCGTGAATTTTATGTATCTTAACGTAGCTACAACTAAAGCTCGAAAGAGTACTCTCACATAATTAAATTGAAAATCAATTTAATTAATCAACTATTAACACACGTTAGCATATTCGAAAAAGGACGGGATATATAAGGGTGGTCCTGAAATGGTTGCGTAAAATCAGGGATTGGATTGGGCTCGTCAAAAGGATGAAAAAAGTTCCCATAAACGTTAGTCCGAAAACGCATCCCGCAGGAGTTACGACTCATTTAATTATTGATACCTGATACAGAAGAATGGAAGGCCATGAAGGGAAAAAACTTTATTTTTATTTACAGGAGTTGTTGAAAATGTCCACCGTTAACTAAAACACACGCTTCCATCCGTCTAACCATTGACTGTCTAACACGCTCAAAGATTCCTGGCGTATTTCTTATAATTTCGCAGCTGTTGATAATGCGATCTCGTAATTCCTCGACATTATTGACTGGAGTTACATAAACAAGAGTCTTTAGGTGCCCCCATAGGAAGAAATCTAGAGGGTTGCAGTCCGGGGAACGCGGGGGCCATGGAATTGGTCCACCTCGTCCAGTCAATAATGTCGAGGAATTACGCGAGTAATATTGCCGTAGGCTGTTAGGTATTCTGCGGTTCTTCTCGGGAAATATTCCATGTTTACTTAAGTGTATTCTTAAATTTTTTATAACATTATGTGGTTTGGATAATTAAATTTCTTTTCCACAAATCTTGCACTTTGCGAGCAAACGTTCTAATTCTTCAAAATAATTCCAAAATTCGCTGTATTTTAGCCTCTCTTTGGGTGCCATTATAACAGTCCTGTATTACAGGTTGTCCGATACTAAATGTGGAACAGAAATCGTCTCAACAAGCGTTTGAAAAACTGTTCATAAAGGTCGAAGAGAGAGGTATGGTTTATTTATGGGGATGTATGTTATTATGGATATATAATTTAAATTTGTCTAACTGCCAATCGTAATGCTCTATCTTTTTTATTCCGTCACTAATTTTAAACTTATGCTAACAATAAAATGCACGCAACGCTCATACACATTACAAATATTATAATATAAAATAACGGAGTCAGGTATATAAACATACAGTAGAAATTAATATCAGTTTGATGTACGGAACGCTTTTCTATGATAATATATTTTTGGACTTATATGTAGGTATCCTTCTTTTTAAGAAAATAATATGTATATAAATAAATAAAAAATACATTTAAGTATAAAGAAAACTTTTATATTTTTATGTATATAAATTTACAAAAGTGCGAAACAGTGGAAGTCGACGAGCGGCTTATCGTTCGAGTTATTTTGTGACATAGCAAATTCTAGAGTTTATTTGTGCGCGAAACGATCTTTCGGTACGCACCGTCAAATAATATCGTGAATTCGTCCTTTTCTTTATCGTTCAGTTGTCCGGAATGCAGATGCTACAGCAAAGCGCGGAAGCGCTTCCTAATAGTTTGTATAATGTTGCATTGTTGAACTTAGCGAAATTATCTTGAAGATAGCGTACGTAGCAAAACGTGCTCGATCTTTTTCAGCGTAAAAAAAATCAAAGCTATCAAAGAAAAATATATTTTGCACGATAAGTAAGTTGTGTTTGCAAAGCCGGACGCAAAGAAAGCAGTTTTTGAAATGAATTTATTATTTATTTTATTGTACTAGAGTGCCTTCAATGTATGGCCCATCATATTTCTAAAAGCAGAAATAACAAAATATTAAACTAATAAAAATGTAAAAATTATAATAGCAACGGTATTGATATTTTAAAAAATCGGGATAAAAAGTGCAATTAAACAATTAGTAAAGAATAATATTTCGTAAAGCAAGGAAGTATGAAAAATGGTTGAAATATAACTTTCGAAATCTTCTATATTACAATGGGCTCAGTTGTGCTGCATCCGAGTCTTAATTCTATAATTATCTATAGAGAGATTTTGAAAATGTTTTCCTAACTTGCATTCGATACTCTTGTTTGTGGTTTAGTCATTCTATCTGTAATTATTGGGCGCGCAAGTTGCAAGTTCGCTTCGTATTGACCATAATAATAAATAATTCATTGCGACCATACTATCGAAGAAAGATTACAACTCGCGATCGCTGATGATCCAGAAGTGCGGACTGTGCGTGATTAACTAATGCATGGATTATTTCGCCACGAATTTACGTTATAAAGAAATATGTTTGCATAGGAGATTTTTGGACGGGGAGATTTTTTCCGGGAACTCATTTCCGAGAGATTTTCTTCCGGGGAACAAAATGACGGTCACCATAATATTATCTTGATAGCTGGGTTTATATATCTCATTACGAACCACCGCGACTTATCTTCGTGTAATTATTTTTGCGTTTTATCGGATTTTATTCGCTACATTGACTTGTTATCATATATAAGTTATCTAATTCTGTCAGAATGAGAAATTTAATGTATTAAATGTGTATATCAATTGAGAGCCTTGAAAACCTGACAACTGACACTTTTTTAAAACATGTGACTTACAATTAGTTGTGGCTACATATATGTATAATTCTATCGCATGATACATATATAGTTCTAAAGAAACACTTACACTCTCATTGATAAGATATTCTTATACTATTGCTAAAATGATAGTGCCAATGTGCTCAAAAATTCTCGTAAAACTTCTTGTTTTTATTTCCTTATATTATTAGATATCTTATTCAATGAAATTTGCGATCACAAAAACGTTAATTAATAATATAATATATTGATCTCGAAATAATTACATATTATGTTTTTAATATTAACAGTCAATAAAAATTTACACAAAATAAATGCAAAATTTTGTGTAAAAAAGTCAATACATATTAAATTTGTAATATATCCTCCTATTTGTGTATTGTGTCTAAATTACTCTTTATTAGATTCTGTTTTATTTCTCTTTCGTTTGCGTAAGTTGTAACGCGTGCTCCTTGACAAATTTCTATCGAAATCCGCAACACTGTTATCCATTGATCTTAAATTGGGCATTCGGTATCTACATATACAATGATTGAACAAGAAAAAATTAGTCAGTTTTTGAAATGTTATACAGTTACGCATACTATAAAACTATAGATGTAGACAAATTGTCATTCTTAGATTTAAACAGTCGTCACAAATCAGTTGATAATGCATAGCATGCTATAGCAATTCTAAATGGTTTTTTTGATGGTAGTCATTTATTGAGGGGTCAAAACCATAGTGATGTGTCATTGTTTTTAATCTAAGCAGAGTTTATAGATGCAGTCTAAACATGCAGATATGTTGAAAAAGGAAGAAAAAAAAGTGGTTAAAAGAAATTGACTTACACCACTATGGCGTTAACCTCCATATGTATATTGAGGTTATTTCTCAAAACTGTTATATAATTATTGGAAAAAACAAACAGAATGCTGTGTAGAATAATCGCATAATGCAAGAAGCAAATCGAATACTTACTCATCAATAGCGTCTTAAATAGCGTCGTCTTTTTGTTCTCTTCTTTGTTAAGCGATGCCTGCACAGACCAAAACAGTATGGTTGAACACATAAATCTGGTTGTGCTAACCAGATTTATGGAGTCAACCACTGTTTTTTCTGTGTGAAGAACAAACGGAGAAATGTTAAACTCTGAAGTTCTGACAAACGATATCAAAGTTTCCCGAAAACGTTGATTCTGAAGTTCTCGAAACATTTAGTGCATTATAACGGCATGATTAAAAACAATCATGCGAATAACGTTAATTTAGCATTTAAAATGTTTAGTAGTATACATTACTAATTGAGAACAAAAATATTATTTTTTTTTGACCGAAACGTTGAGAGAGATAAAAATTATTTAACAGTATTACCTAGGCCGAGAACAACCAGGAACACCGTCAATTTCGCCGGAACAAACGTATAAAGGGCACTTACTCTTGAGATAGAGAAATTTTTTGTTTTTTTCGACCGATAACGTTGCGCCAGCGGTACCAAACTATAGAACAGTAGAACCTAGGCCGAGAACAACCAGGAACAACCGTCAATTTCGCCGGAACAAACGTATAAAGGGCACTTATACTCTTGGAGATAGAGAAATTTTTTGTTTTTTCGACCGATAACGTTGAGCCAGCGGTACCAAACTATAGAACAGTAGAACCTAGGCCGAGAACAACCAGGAACAACCGTCAATTTCGCCGGAACAAACGTATAAGGGCACTATACTCTTGAAGATAGAGAAATTTTTTTGTTTTTTTCGACCGATAACGTTGATGCCAGCGGTACCAAACTATAGAACAGTAGAACCTAGGCCGAGAACAACCAGGAACAACCGTCAATTCGTCGGAACAAACGTATAAAGGCACTTTACTCTTGAAGATAGAGAAATTTTTTGTTTTTTTCGACCGATAACGTTGAGCCAGCGGTACCAAACTGCAGAACAATAGAACCTAGGCCGAGAACAACCAGAACAACCGTCAATTTCGCCGGAACAAACGTATAAAAGGGCACTTTACTCTGGAGATAGAGAAATTTTTTTTTTTTTTCGACCGAAAACGTTGTGCCAGCGGTACCAAACTGGCCGAACAATAG
>JASTWR010000982.1:0-65257 GCA_030770355.1 Harpagoxenus sublaevis | reverse complement strand
ATATAAGACATTGCTTGACACTCCTTCAAATATCTAAATAATACAAATTAATGGATGTCAACTTTGGTACAAAAGTATTATTAAAAATTTAAATTCTATGAATCTTGAAAATTATTTAAAAATTTATGATTATTAGTTTATACCTACAACAATCGTCACATTGATTGGCGATAATGTCATCTTATCTTTTTTATTATTTTTTGCTTTCTAGGAGCTCTACTAATCAGGTTTGACGTTAGTGATATTTCTGTGGCAGAGAAAAGTGCTTCAACGTGGCTGACCAACAGCTCATGGAGAAAGCAGGAAGATGGTTCTTTTGGGAAAAGGACTAAAGGACATGTCTCCGAGTCTGTAAGGGGGACAAAGTCATCAACATAATACGGCTAATTTTTAAGTATTCCAAAGATTTTAGCTAATCATAAAAATAATTATTATCTGTAAAATTATTTATTAAAATAATTTTCTCTCAAAATCTAAATATACGTATTGATAGTTTTGGAAAACGTTATATAATATATAGGAAAGTGATAGATCGATTTTCTCATTTCACAGTTCCGTTCATAAATTAATAACTCACATTAGGATTAGATACGCGAGAGAAAAAAGAACAGTCGTACAAAGAAGGCAAGAAAAGGAAAAATAGTGATGTTTCGATCAGGATGTAGGAATTACAAATTTTGATTTAGGTATCTTATTCTTGCGGTTACACGATTCAAATGGTATAAAACCTAATTTACAGCAGTTGCAACGCTAGAGAGTATTATACATGAATCTTTTATGCATAATTCTTATAGACTGCGATGTACCAATGTGTGGATGTACCAATGTGTGGACTCATTTTGACCTCTTATTTTTACACGTTATTTTACTTTACTAGGTCAATCACAAAATGTTGAATGGATTTTCTTAGTTTTTCTTAGTTTATTTAGCGCGAAATTCGTTGTTATTCTGCTGTTGAGTTAATGAAATGATACTGATGTGTAAGATTATAAATCCGTCTTTTGTTTAGAAGGACTGTACGTAGCTTTGCTCAAGAGTATTATAATGCATAAAAGTTTGTTTAATTTTAGAGAGGCGGCAGCTATTTTGTATTTTCTTTTTTGTTTCTATGTCTTATACATATTTTTCATTAGTACGAAAATTTTGAAGAAAAATAAAATACAAAAATAAATAGTATTTCCTATAATTTTGTTACTTACCTTTAGTTTAATTTAATCTAATAAACAATAAATACATTTCTTGTAAATCGTGTTTACATATACATATTGGTAAAAGATAAGGCAATATATAGGCTGGATCCCGTAAAGCGCATTATTATATGCACGCATTTTTTTATAGTAAACGTTACGTAGTATGCTATAGATATGTGCACGCATATGCGCTGTACGAAACCCAGCTAATGCTTCGATGTGGTATGTTAAATTCGCACTGCTTTTGATGTAAAAAATAATTCAAAATTTAGCTCTTTTGGATGTCAAAAATTACTTGAAATCGAGCTGATTCCGATATCAAAAATGTCTCGAAACCGAGCTGATTCCGATATCGAAAATGTCTCGAAACCGAGCTGATTTCGATATCGAAAAGGACCTCGAAACCAGGACCATCTGATTCTCGAATCGATTTTGAATTTCGAGGAAATATTTTCGATATTATTGTGATATCATTTCGACTTTTCATTTCTCACTGGGTTAGGTGCTATATTCTTCGTAAATTATTAGTGTATAGAATATTAACAAACATATACTGGGGTATGAGAGCGTGTTTAGAGTTTAAGTATCGCGGTCATGGCTGGCCGTCGCTGCACGACGCGATTCGATATTCGATCGCTCGACGCGAAGAGACACCGTGTATAATCGAGCGCGATCAATTTATTGATTTTCCGAAAACGCACGAGGAGGACCGACTTTTGTTTACGTCGCGCCGTTCGGCTGCGTGCGCGATGCGGCAACGGCGGACTCACTTCTTGTCGCAAACTCGATCCGAGCACACGTTCGAGCGTGAGCGGTCACGCTTCCTTACGATTGTTACCACGTAACACAGTTCCGCGAAACTCGTGCTGAAATTGGGATTACATCGAGTTGTAGCTGCTCATATCACCTACTACTTTACGGCCATTAGTCTTTTCTTAAATTAATACGTACTTTTCGTTTATGTTGATATTCCTCAAAACCGGATTCGGATTCGTAGCAATTATTAAATATTCATAGCGATTCTCAGCAAGATAGATTATATTCTCGGTAATACTGAAGGAGACGAGCCTCCTCACCGATTTCGATGAAATTAGGCTTAATCGATTCGTTTTCGCTCAAAACGAAAGAATCTGGCAGAAAAAAGCGTCGCTCTGCCCCGCGAAGCGAGATATTAACTGTTAAAGTTGACGACTATCAGGTTAGGAAACCTGTCATACCGACGCGATGTAGCGACTACGTACATGCTCCGCGACTACATGCGCATGCTTAGGGTGCATTCGGGGAGACGCTATTAACGCTATAAATGCAAACGCTATAAACTACGTTCGGGGAGCCAATAGCGCGATAGCGATAGCAAGCTCCCCGAACGCAGCTTTAGAATAAAATTGCAATATGGCCGATGATGCGAGTTGTGCGAGTGCCAAGTGTGAATAACAAACGAGTTTTTTATTTTACCTTTATTTATTGAGTTTTATGCCATTATTTTACCTACAACTTTTATTTGATCATAATTACACAGCAAATAGAATACTACCTACATAACCTGTATCATCAATTATTTACCATTCTTTGCACGCACAGTATCTTCTGGAGACAATTTGATAGAATAATTTATTCCATTTTCTTCATTAAACAAATTAATTTCAACGTCACTTGGTCCTTGATCCATTGTTGGAATTGACATTGGTTACGTTTCGTTATCTGCAGTATTCTGAAAGCAGCCCCTATACGCAATCAAGTGTTCGAGGAGAGAATAAGCGCCAATAGCATTTCGTGCCTCACCTCGAAAATAATAGCGAAAATAGCGCGAGTGATGACGTCACGCTGCCTTTAGAGTGACGTCATCATCGTATATCATAGCGCCACAAAGCGTCTCCTCGAACGGTTTTGGACGATAATTGTGCTAATAGCGTGCTCCCCGAATGCACCCTTAGTGGGCGTTCGCGCATGCAAAAGTGCGCGAATTTGAAACGTATGCAATTATGCATACTTATAATGCATAAATATAAATATGTACTTTTCATATACCAACTATTCTCTGCTTTAACAAATTATTTAACAAATTATTTGTTAAATAATTTGTTAAAGCAGAGAATAGTTTGTATATGAAAAGTACATATTTATATGTACGATGAATAGTTGGTATATAAATATGTACTTTTCATATACCAACTATTGTCTGCTTTAACAAATTATTTCAGCTACAGATATTAAGCGTCGAAGCGACAGAAATAATTTGTTAAAGCAGAGAATAGTTGGTATATGAAAAGTATATATTTATATTTCAACTATTCATTGTACATATAAATATGTACTTTTCATATACCAACTATTCTCTGCTTTAACAAATTATTTCTGTTTCGTTAACTTTGAAGTTTAATATCTGTAGCTAAAATAATTTGTGACGCGCTTTAAAAGTACTTAATTGTTTAAAGCGCGTCACTAACCTATGTAGGTTAGTAACATTTGAAATTGGTTAGTGACGCGCTTTAAACAATTAGGTACTTTTAAAGCGCGTCACAAATTATTTCAGCTACAGATATATACCAATCAGATAGGTGTCACGTGACCTATTCTGTCCTTTTCTGTGTGCCTACGGAACATGCGTATGTAGCCGCGGGGAGCGCGGGGCATGGTCACAGTCGCTACATCGCGTCGGTATGACAGGTTTCCTAACCTGATAGTCGTCAACTTTAACAGTTAATATCTCGCTTCGCGGGGCAGAGCGACGCTTTTTTCTGCCAGATTCTTTCGTTTTGAGCAAAAACGAATCGATTAAGCCTAATTTCGTCGAAATCGGTGAGGAGGCCCGTCTCCTTCAGTATTACCATATTCTCTTTTTGTTCATTTCATTCTTTATATTATATTCTAGCTTTACAAGATTTACTTTCATTGTGCACATTTTACGTATTATCCTTGCGAGATACATCTTTTATGATATTTGCGATACAGTTTCATTTGAGTGAAGATTAGTTGTGTGATTAATTCACTGCGTTGCGGAATACTTTATCAAGAGACGCGGTAGCGTCTCGCGCCAAGTATATTTTTTATTAACATTAACATTATTTATAAACAAAAACAAGATTTTTGTAACAAGATTAACAAGATACATAAGCGATATATCCTTCATTGCATACGTCCAGTCGTGATGAGCGAGACGCTACCGCGTATCATTTATGCTGGGTCTACATAGAGGTTGTAAGATGTAAGCAGTAAGCTATTGACTAATGGGATTTTTACAATTAAAAAATAATCGACTGTGGTTGGTCAATAGCTTACTGCTTACATCTTACAATCTCTATGTAGACCCAGCATTACATGAAGAAACTCGCTTCTCGAGAAATAAATCATTGAATTTTACTAAATAAGTCAATATTATCAAAAGATTTAAATATTGGACAACAAAATAGATTTTTCTAATTACAATGATATAAAATTATTGCACATATAAGCACTTGATGCACAGATTTATATATAAGCCTGTATTTTTCAGTTCAATTTATGTAATTCAGATACGTCGTCGTCGTCGTCGTAGTCGTCGTCGTCGTAGTCGTCGTCGTAGTCGTAGTCGTCGTCGTCTTCTTCTTCGCAAAATCGAGGTTTGTCGGTTTGACCTACAGTGTCGCTAGAGGGCTCTGAGCCGTGCTAGGCGGCAAAGCTGATAAGTTCAAATTTTCGATCGACGCTCGCGCTTCTTTTCTCGCTTTCTCTCGCTCTCTCTCTCTCTCTCTCTCTCTCTCTCTCTCTCTCTCTCTGTCTCTCTCTCTCTCTCTCTCTCTCGGTGAGTACCGCATGTTGCTGCGTTTCCTTGCTCTGGCTTTCGGCGAACTCCATCTCTGCCGTAACTGCCTTCGGGCCGTTTTTGTTACAGATTTAAGCAAGTTTTTCGTTGCTTGTTAAGATAGATATTTCATCTTTCTTTCCTTGCAACTGCTGTGCTGGATATCTTGGAGTACAAGTTCACTTCTCATTCTAACCTCACTTTTGCCTGATCTTGGGATTGTGCATGAATTACCATCCGATTTGCGCACGTGGCGACATCTCTGGGCTTTGATACACACCACCAACTGTTACCCTCAGAACTGCTGCGCTGCATATTGGTTTTACTCTTTGCTGTAGTCACCTTATCAATCATGTCACAATCAAGGACTGATGACACAGCTAATGTGCTTTTGCATCAGTTGATCGAGCAGTTGAAGTCGTCCGATGCGCGTTTCTCCGCATTTGTTGAGGACCAACGGCGCACCAACGCTGTACTGCATGACAAACTGAATCGGTTGAGCATCATCGCTAAAAGTGTCGATCGGAACTGTCAGCGTATCGCTGAACTAGAGCAGCAGTGTGCCGCTCTTGCGAATGAAGTGCGCGATTTAAAGAGTAATCTGAGTGGTCCTTATCTTGCTCCGCAGCCTTCCGCGTCTCGAGTGTTGCGAACATCGGATATTATTATTTCCGGGATACCAGGTTTTCTGACCGACACATCGGAACAGCTTGTCTCTAGTGTTCTTCACACGCTGGGTGCACCGCAGCTTACTTCCGATGTTCTCGAGACTCGTGACGTGGGGGGTAGTGACGTGTCTGCGATGCGTGGTGTGGCGCCTAGCACTGTGTTTGCCTCCGATCGTGCTGTCACTGCTGTCGGTCAGAGATCTATAATTGTTGTATTTAAATCGCAACAGATTCGCGACTATATTCTCAGACTATATTTTGCTTTGCGCCGTAAACGTCAACTGACTGTCCTAGATGTTTTCTCTAAAGATCTCCCTGGCCAAATTTATATAAACGAACTGCTTTCTACGGATATTTACAAATTGTTGCGCCGGACTCGAGTAAGGGCCAAGCAGTTATCTTTCAAACATGTATGGTGTATGAACGGAATGATTTTTGTCCGCAAGGCACATGGTCAGTCTCCCATATTGATTACTTCTGAGGCTGATTTAGCGGGGCTTCAATGACCCTAGACTGATGCTGGCTGTGTTCCTTCTGTTTCTGTGACCTGGCTTTACTTATATATTTCCCACGATCTTGTTGACTCTGACATTTGTGATGGCACATGCATGCCGCTCTTATTCACCACTATATGTAATATGATTTTCATGCTTTTTCACTTTACGTTTAACGTGACAATCGCTTTAAGTTTAATGAAAGTTCTACATATGCACATGTGGCCTCTCTTTTTCACCACGATGAAATATTCAATGATTTATAAGCTTTTTCATTCTATGTTTAACTTCACAATTGTTTTAGGCCTAGTAGTTCTACATTCGTCAAATATACGTGGTTATACTCGTTCTTTTGTTCGAGAGAGCACAATAACTGAATTTCGTTGACTTATAATTCTTCAGCAGTATTTCGGATAATTTCACTTTTCAACGAAACTCTTAGCTTTACATTCTTAGCTGTATATTTCGCTACTTATTTGTTGTACATAAATCGTTGCTACTTCAACGTCCTAACTAGTTTTAAGTATCAATGTTATTTCTGCGATTTTTTCTTTTGTTGTTGGGAGAGAGCACGACTGAATTCTGTTGATTTTTATTTCTTCCGTATTATTTCAGTCATTTATACTGTCAGCGAAATTTGGTTCTAAAGCGTTTGCTGAAGTGGAAATAATATTATTACTTTTTGCAATATAGTCATTATTATCTTCATTGTTTCCGCTTTTGCTCACGGCATTATCATAATTATCTCATCTGTTCTATATCTTTTTAGTTCTTACTTATTCAAATTTTTTGTTTTATTTTACCTTATGTATATCCTTGTATTTTTCATCATTTGCCTAAAGTCTTGACTATGGCATAATAAACAAACTCAAACTCAAACTCTCTCTCTCTCTCTCTCTCTCTCTCTCTCTCTCTCTCTCTCTCTCTCGGTTGTGCGTGATGTGGCGCCTGCCTCAGATCCTCTTGCTAGCACTGCTGGCCGAAGGTCAGTTATAGTCGTACTCAAGTCGCGTGAGATTCGTGATTATATACTTAGAGTCATGCGCCGTAAACGTCGACTTATTATCAACGAGGTTTTCTCAAGTGATGTCCCTGGACACATATATGTAAATGAACTCCTTCCTACTGACACTTATAAATTTTTGCGCCAAACGCGAGTTAGGGCCAAGCAGTTACTTTACAACCATGTATGGTGCACGAACGGAATGATTTTTGTCCGGAAGGTGCATGGCCAGCCTCCCATATTGATTACTTCTGAGGCTGATTTAGCAGGGCTTCAATGACCCTCGGCTGATGCTGGCTATGTTCCTTCTGCTTCCATGACCTGGCCTTCTACATATGCACATGCGAGCCTCTCCTTTTCACCACGATGAAATATTTATGATTTATAAGCTTCTTCACACACTTTATGTTCAACATTATAATCGTTTTATGCTTAAGTAAGTTCTACATAGGTCTAGTTTACGTGGTTATACTTGTTCTTTTGTTTGAGAGAGCACAATAACTGAATTTCGTTGATTTTCAATTCTTCAGCAGTATTTCAGATAATTTTACATTTTTCAACGAAATTTTGGTTATATGACGCAACATTACTATATTAGTTATGTATATTCAAACGTCTTTCACTCGAATTATTTTGTCTTATGATAAGTCGTGAAGCATTGGCTAAAGTGGAAATAGTATTACCTTTTGCTTAATTGTCATTATTATTTTCATTGTTTCCACTTTTGCTTTCTGCTCTATTGTTGTTATCACACTGCGTCTTGTATCTTTAAGTTTAAACATATTCTAACATCTGTCTTTTGTACTTCGCTCTTGCTTATTTCATATATATCTTTGTATAATTCACTATTTGCTTAAAGTCTTGACTATGGCATAATAAAAATCAATCAATCAATCAATCTTTCTCTCTCTCTCTCTCTAGGGGGAAGTAAGTATTAAGTGTCACGCTGTGTTCTTGCTCCTGTTTCTAATTGATCTGGTTACTGCCGTGAGCTGCCTTCGGGCCTTTTTGTTGCAGATCTAAGCAAGTCCTTTACTGCTTGTCATGCTCTTCATTCTTTTTCCTGAGATTGACACCTGATTCTGTGCATTTTTGTGGCAAGCATAATTTCTCACTTAACCTCATTCTGGGAATTATTGTGGATTTCTTGGAGTTGCCGCACGAGGTGTCTTCCTGCGCATGCGCCTGCCTGTGGATCTTCTCTTTCTGCACCTGCCCTTCAGCCTGACGTGTAGTTCTACCCCGCAGTTGATGCTGCTGCGCATGCGCCTATCATTGCATGGCTTCTCTCTGCTATCCCCGGGCACGAGCTTCCTGACAGCCGATTGGCTGCCGTTTGTGTGTGCGCCTAGTGTCGCCGGGCATCTTTATATCTTACTCACTGCTGATTGTGCTGCCGTCCGTGCGTGCGCCTGTTGTCGCCGTGCATCTTTATATCATCCTCACTGCTGATTGGCTGCTGTGTCTGACTCCGTGCCTGAGAATTTTTATGACTGTCACACTTAACTGGTGACTTGTGCTTGTGGATCTATATGACTTTTACATCTAATTAGTGACTAATTGCGCCGAACTATACTGCATCTGGGATGCAGCCTGCGTGCACTAAATGCAAGAAGTCGATAGCAACTGCTTCGGTTGAGTGCGAGTGCCGGAGAGTTTTCCATCCTGGCTGTGTTAAATTATTCTCCGCCAATAAGTACGCTGATAATTGTTGCAAGTCGTTGGCTGCTTCATTGAAATTACCTCTTACACCTGAGGTCGATAAAACCGCGCAGTTGGTTGGCTTAAACATGGCTGCTCCTGCTGGCACTGGCACTCAATCGCAGTCTCAGGGCGACATCTCAACAAATGATCTCCTGCTGCAATTGATGGAACAATTAAAGGCGTCGGAGGCTAGATTCTCCACTTTTGCTAGGGAGCAGGAGGCTAGATTTTCCGCTTTTGTGAAGGATCAGCGGAGTACTAACAATGAGCTTAATGAAAAGCTTAATAAGCTTAATTCCATTGCGAACTGCGTCGAGCGGAACAATCAGCGCATTGCTGCGTTAGAGCAACAGTGTGCTGCTCTGTCAAGCGAGATCAGCGAATTGAGGGGCGATCGTGGAGCCCCAGGCTCTTCCTTGCGGGGTCAGTCTGCGAACGAGATTATTGTATCGGGGGTCCCAGCTACAATGTCTATCACCCCTGCAGCATGCGTTCACAATGTGTTTGCGACTTTAGATATCCCTGATCTGTCTTGCCACATCCTTGATGTCAGGGCTGTCGCTCGGAAGCCTTCGCCGATACATGGTAGACCTTTGCCCGTCTCTGATGCTATTTCCTTGATTGTTACCTTGGCCTCGAGTGCGGTCCGTGATATTGTGATAGCCAAGAAGCGTGCGCGGCGCACGCTGAGGCGGAGGGATGTTTGTGGGAGTGATAATGACTCCGATCGCAGTGTGCACGTAAATGAGATGCTCCCTAAAGACATTTATGAATTGCGTCGACAGACAAAGCTTGTTGCCAAGGATAAGTCTTATGCGTATGTCTGGGTGAGGGATGGTCGTGTCCTTGTCAGGCGCTCCGACGGTGACCCCGTAATTCAGATTTCCTCCATGGCTGATCTTGACAAGCTTGTTTGACGTGTGCATGCCAGTCATTCTGCGGTGTCTGATCATGTAGCATCACCATTCGCACATCGTTGCTCTGCCTCGGGGACCACTCAATTTCGTGTGGCCCAATTTAACGCCAATTCTCTGCGTGGCCATATTGATCTCATTAGACTATATTTCAACGCTAACCACTATCATGTAATTTCTGTGTCTGAAACTTGGCTTCATGCTGGCGTCCCTGACGACCTTGTGGCCTTAGATGACTATTTTTTGTTACGTCATGACAGAGTGGGACGGGCGGGCGGTGGTGTGGCATGCTATATAAATAAATCGCTTAAAGTTAAAATTGTAGCTGTTTCCAGTAATCTTTATGATCATTCACCTGAGTATCTAATTATTGAAATACGTCTTCCTGATGGCGAATCAGTGCTATTCGCGTCCATTTATAGAAGACCCAAGGGCCTCCTCTTTCATGACTTTGTCGACACATTAACTGGATGCTCACACCTGTACAAAAATGTAATAATTGGAGGTGACTTGAATTGTAATTTGTCATCGACCAGCTATGAGGCGAACTATTTGCGTGAGCTCATGTCCAGCTTATCATTACACATTATCAGTTCCGAACCTACCTATCACACGGCTACCTCTGACTCATGGCTTGACGTTTTGATTATAGATGATGCTGATAAGCTTTCATCTTTCGCTAAATCTCAGAGTCCTTTCATAGCTGGTCATGATATAATAGAGTTATCTATGTTACTGGATTCTAATTTGATATCTAGGTGCACTATTTCGCGGCGTAACTACAGGGGTATTGACTGTTCTGAGTTCTTAGATTACCTTGCATCCATTGCTGGTGCAGTACGGGCTGAGGTTGATGAAGTGTCTAATGACACCAATGTTGATAGATTCTGTGGAGTGATGACTCGCAACCTGTTAACGGCACTGGATATCTTTGCTCCCATTTGTACGTTCACAATCAAGAAGCCTCCAGTGCGGTGGCTCACGGGTGATCTGAGGGCTCGGATGCGTACTCGTGATCGGTTATACAAGCAGGCAAAACGCTCTAACAGTTTGCTTGGATATGCTACTTACAGACTGTTTTGTAATCGGCTTAACGTAGACATCAGACGTGCTAAGGGTATGTTTCAGTTTAAGTCTCTTGAAAACATCACTAATCTTTCCAAACTTTGGAGAGAGCTTGCTCGCCTCGGTCTGGTAAAGTCTACTTTGGTTTCTCCCTTACATTTTTTCACTCCTGATCAATTGAATGCTCACTATGTTTCGGTTTCTTCAGCTCTGTCGCCTTGCTCAGTTACTGACTTCAACTCCGCTATTGATGGTGTCTCTCGTCCATCTCAGCGTCCCGAGTTTGTTTTCTCTGCTATAACATCAGATATGGTCTACAAGCTGATTTCTGCTGGTCCTCTTCATTCTTACGCGTCGGATGCGGATGACTTACCTCTTTACGTTCTGCGTTTAGCTTGGCCTGTGATTTCATCGTGTCTAACTGTGCTACTCAGCCGCTCACTGGAGACCTCTTCTTTTCCGTCTCAGTGGAAGCGCGCGCTTATCTGTCCTCTCTCAAAGATTAGGATTCCCTTATCCCCGTCTGATACGCGACCGATAGCTAATCTGCCTGAACTGTCGAAGATACTTGAAAGGATTGTCTCTTCGCAGATCACCGATTATCTAAACGAGTACAATCTCATAAGTCCCAGACAGTCTGCGTATCGCCCGAGTCACAGCACTCAGTCGGCGCTTCTGCGTGTTTGTGATGAGATTAAGAAAGCGATTGACAGTGGATATGTATTGATTATGATTCTTTTTGACTTTAGTAAGGCGTTTGACACTGTTCCGCATCTTCGACTTCTCATTAAGCTCAAAGAGTTAGGATTTTCTTACCCAGTCCTAATGAGGATCCATTCATATTTGACAGGCCGTTCTCAGGCTGTGGTCGACGATGTGGGGGGTCTTTCGTCTTGGCTTCCTACCTTGTGCGGAGTACCGCAGGGCTCAGTGCTGGGACCACTTTTGTTTTCCTTGTACATAAATGATATTGGCGGAGTATTGTTGTATTCGGAACATATGATATTCGCTGATGATGTTCAGATATATCGAGCCTGCCTACCCTCAGATATTCTTCACAATCTCAATTTGATCTCTAGGGATGCTAATGCCATCTTTGATTATGCCTCCTTAAACGGTTTGAAACTGAACCCTGCTAAATCTAAGGTAATCATATTTGGCAGTTGTAGAAATGTCAATAACATTGATCTCAACCTTCTACCACCTATCATCGTTAATAACATACCTCTGCCTTTTGTTAGCGATGTGAGGAATTTGGGTGTCGTCTTTGAGTCTAATCTCTCTTGGAGGAAGCACATTTCGCTTGTTTCGCAAAAAGTCCACTGGTCGTTATACAAGCTTAAGTTTAATAAAAATTCTCTCTCAACTGAGCTTAGAATTAAGCTTGTGACGACATTGGTTCTACCTCATTTGGATTATTGCTGTCTCGTTTATCATGGCCTGAGCGATGAACTCAACACCAAACTACAGAGACTCGCCAATTGCTGTATCAGGTTTGTTTACAACTTGCGACGAGATGAGCATGTTACTCCGTACAGACGTCGTTTGGGATGGCTTTCAGTCAAAAACAGACGACTGTATTTTCTTGGATGTCAGATGTATCGCATACTTCACATGTCCTCACCTGTGTATCTAAAGGAGCTATTTACACCTGTTGACTCATCGCTTAGGAGATCTGAACAATTAGCTACTTCCTCAACTCACATTTTTCATATTCCAATGCATACAACAGTCACTTATAGAAACTCTTTCCAGCTTTCGTCCATTTATTTCTGGCACTCTCTTCCGGGCAATATTACATCGGCTTCGTCTCTTGCATCCTTCAAGTGTCTTCTGCGTGCGTTTCTGTTTTCGTCAGAATCAGAGTGACTGGTGGTCTCTCTTTGTTTGTGCAATACTTTTCCGTTAGTTTTAAGTAGTCTTGCTCCAAATGGCATACTATTCAGTTATTATCTTAGATTATTTTGCGTTGCGGCATACTATACTGTTATCATCTTAGTTTATTTTGCGTTGCGGTAGTTCTTTAGTTAAGCATTAGTTTTAAGTATTACTCAGTATGCAATATAATTTTCATGCTTTTACTTTCCTTCTGAATCAATACTATGTTGCATTCTGTGTCTTTGCTGTATTGTATTTTTGCCCTATAGCTTATGTTTGGGCATAATAAATATCAATCAATCAATCAATCAATCTCTCAATCTCTCTCTCTCTCTCTCTCTCTCTCTCTCTCTCTCTCTCTCTCCCTTTTTTCGCTTTCTCTCGCTTTCCAACGCTCTTTCTCGCTTTTTCTCGCTTTCTCTCGCTCTCTCTCGATCTCTCTCGCTCTTTTTCGCTCTTTTTCGCTCTTTCTCGCTCTCTCTCGCTTTCTAACGCTCTTTCACGCTCTCTCTTGCTGTTTTTCGTTGTCTCTAGCTCTTTCTCGTTTTTTCTTGTTTTCTAACGTTTCTTCACGCTCTCTCTCACTCTTTCTCGCTTTTTCTCGCTTTTACTCGTTCTTTCTCGTTCTCTTTCGCTTTCTGTCGATCTTTCTCAACTCTTTCTCGATCTTTCTGGCTCTTTCTCGCTGTCTCTCGCTCTTTCTCGCTTTCTAACTCATTTTCAAGCTCTCTCTCGCTCTTTCTTACTTTCTCTTGATATTTCTCTATCTTTCTCGCTTTTTTCGCTCTCTCTCGCTTTCCAACGCTCTTTCTCGCTTTTTCTCGCTTTCTCTCGCTCTCTCTCGATCTCTCTCGCTCTTTTTCGCTCTTTCTAGCTGTCTCTCGTTCTTTCTCGCTTTCTAACGTTTTTTCACGCTCTCTCTCGCTCTTTCTTGCTTTCTCTCGATCTTCTTCGCTCTTTCTCTCTTTTCCTCGTTCTTTCTCGCTCTCTCTCGCTTTCTCTCGATCTTTCTCACTCTTTCTCGCTCTTTCTCGCTTTCTGACGCATTTTCAAGCTCTCTCTCGCTTTTTCTTTTTTTTTTTCTTGATCTTTCTCTCTCTTTCTCGCTTTTTTTCGCTCTCTCTCGCTTTCCAACGCTCTTTCTCGCTCTTTCTCGCTTTCTCTCGCTCTCTCTCGATCTCTCTCGATCTCTCTCGCTCTTTCTCGCTGTCTCTCGCTCTTTTTCGCTTTCTAACGCATTTTCAAGCTCTCTCTCGCTCTTTCTTGCTTTCTCTTGATTTTTCTCTCTCTTTCTCGCTCTTTTTCGCT
Organism: Harpagoxenus sublaevis; assembly: GCA_030770355.1. Classification (NCBI taxonomy): domain Eukaryota; kingdom Metazoa; phylum Arthropoda; class Insecta; order Hymenoptera; family Formicidae; genus Harpagoxenus; species Harpagoxenus sublaevis. The sequence continues at coordinate 51,252 of JASTWR010000982.1, read as the reverse complement.
CTTTCTCGCTTTCCAACTCTTTCTCGCTTTTTCTCGCTTTCTCTCGCTCTCTCTCGATCTCTCTCGCTCTTTTTCGCTCTTTTTCGCTCTTTCTCGCTCTCTCTCGCTTTCTAACGCTCTTTTACGCTCTCTCTTGCTGTTTCTCGTTGTCTCTAGCTCTTTCCCGTTTTTTCTTGTTTTCTAACGTTTCTTCACGCTCTCTCTCACTCTTTCTCGCTTTTTCTCGCTTTTACTCGTTCTTTCTCGTTCTCTTTCGCTTTCTGTCGATCTTTCTCAACTCTTTCTCGATCTTTCTGGCTCTTTCTCGCTGTCTCTCGCTCTTTCTCGCTTTCTAACGCATTTTCAAGCTCTCTCTCGCTCTTTCTTGCTTTCTCTTGATATTTCTCTATCTTTCTCGCTTTTTTCGCTCTCTCTCGCTTTCCAACGCTCTTTCTCGCTTTTTCTCGCTTTTTCTCGCTCTCTCTCGATCTCTCTCGATCTCTCTCGCTCTTTCCCGCTGTCTCTCGCTCTTTCTCGCTTTCTAACGAATTTTCAAGCTCTCTCGCTCTTTTTTGCTTTCTCTTGATTTTTCTCTCTCTTTTTCGCTTTTTTTCGCTCTTTTTCGCTCTCTCTCCCTTTCCAACTCTCTTTCTCGCTTTTTCTCGCTTTCTCTCGCTCTCTCTCTCGATCTCTCTTGCCATTTCTCGTTGTCTCTCGCTCTTTCTTGCTCTCTAACGTTTTTTCACGATTTTTTTCGCTCTTTCTCGCTTTTTCTTGCTCATTCTCGTTCTCTTTTGCTTTCTCTCGATCTTTCTCGTTCTTTCTTGCTCTTTCTCGCTGTCTCTCGCTCTTTCTCGCTTTCTAACGCTTTTTCAAGCTCTCGCTCTTTCTCGCATTTTCTCGCTCTTTCTCGATTTTTCTCCCTATTTCTCGTTCTCTTTCGTTTTCTATCACTTTTTCTCGCTCTCTCTCTCTCGCTCTATCTTATTCTTTCTCGCTTTATATCGCTTTTCCACGCTTTTTGTTGCTTTTTTTCGCTGTCTCACGATTTTTCACGCTCTTTCTACTGTTTTATTACCTCCAGGTATACATAAGTATTCATATTGAGTAATTTCAAAACTCCTAATGGGGGACCAAGGAGGGCAAAGCCCCCCGGCGGAGGTAGGGGGGCAAAACCCCTTAAAGGGGGTCCAGGGGGCGAAACCCCCGGCGGGCGGGTTTGGGGGGGCGGAGCCCCCCCATCATAAAACACCTATTACAAAAGCAACATTTATGTCTATTACAAAAACAAGACTTAATCGGGTAGAGAAAAGTGTCGCAAAACAGGCGTTGACAGGGATGAGGGTGGTTGTGGGGAGAGGAACAGCGCCCTACTTTGCGTAAGGGTCTTGCTAATCTTTTCTGTATCCATTATTTTTAGTATATTGTAAACTCATGTATTTAGTAAGGCAAATATTAAATACATATATAAAACTTAACAAAAACTTGTGAAATCCGCCTAGAAAAGACACTCAAAATGTAAAAAAAGGACGCCAAGTATATTTTACGCAAAATAATTTTATAAATAATACTAGGCAAAAAGATGAAGTATTTTTTAAAAACACAAAAGCATTAAATTTAATGGCACAAAAAAGAAGTGAAATCAAAGTATTATTGCAAGTATATTCATTAGAGTATTTAAATAAATATCTCAAAGTTGCAGTGAACTTAATATAGGATGCAGAAGACATTTAAAATGTATAAAATACAGTGGCAAAATAAAATAAAAATATGAAATACAATAGATAGCGTAATGAGAGAGGTGCAGGAATTGAAAAGGGTTTAATTGCATCGATAACAAGCACCAAATTATGTTAGAGACAACAATCGAAGATGGACATAATCTCCAGCAGCATACTTGGCGTGCCCGTATTTTTTGTTAAAATTATAGGCAATACGGGCACGCCAGCCCGTATTGCCTATAATTTTAACAAAAAATACGGGCACGCCAAGTATGCTGCTGGAGATTATGTCCATCTTCGAAAATTATAGGCAATACGGGCACGCCAGCCCGTATTGCCTATAATTTTAACAAAAAATACGGGCACGCCAAGTATGCTGCTGGAGATTATGTCCATCTTCGATTGTTGTCTCTAACATAATTTGGTGCTTGTTATCGATGCAATTAAACCCTTTTCAATTCTTGCACCTCTCTCATTACGCTATCTATTGTATTTCATATTTTTCTTTTATTTTGCTACTGTATTTTATACATTTTAAATGTCTTCTGCATCCTATATTAAGTAAATGGCACCCGTTTAACCACGTTGATATTGACCACGGTCCCGATTGACTACGTTGAAATTGACCACGTTGCGATTGACCACGTTACAATTGACCACGTTGTGATTGACCACGGTCCCAATTGACCACTGTCCTAATTGACCACGGTCCCGATTGACCACCGTCCCGATTGACCACCGTCCCGATTTACCACGGTCCCGATTGACCACGGTCCCGATTGACCACCGACCCAATTGACCACAGTCCCGATTGACCACAGTCCCGATTGACCACGGTCCCAATTGACCACCGTCTCGATTGACCACTGCCCGATTGACCACCGTCCCGATTGACCACCGTCCCGATTGACCACGGTCCCGATTGACCACGGTCCCGATTGACGATTAGTGACGCGCTTTAAAAGTATTTAATTGTTTAAAGCGCGTCATTAACCTATATAGGTTAGTTTGGGACGGTGGTCAATCGGGACGGTGGTCAATCAAAACTGTGGTCAATTGGGACTGAGGTCAATCGGGACGGTGGTCAATCGGGACCGTGGTCAATCTGGACGGTGGTCAATCGGGACCGTGGTCAATCGGGACGGTAGTCAATTGGGACCGTGGTCAATTGGGACCGTGGTCAATCGGGACGGTGGTCAATCGGAACCGTGGTCAATCGGAACGGTGGTCAATCGAAACCGTGGTCAATTGGGACCGTGGTCAATCGCAACGTGGTCAATCGCAACGTGGTCAAATGCAACGTGGTCAATATCAACGTGGTCAATTGGGACCGTGATCAATATTAACGTGGTCAAACGGGACGCTCCCATATTAAGTTCACTGCAACTTTGAGATATTTATTTAAATACTCTAATGAATATCCTTGCAATAATACTTTGATTTCACTTCTTTTTTGTGCCATTAAATTTAATGCTTTTGTGTTTTTAAAAAATACTTTATTTTTTTGCCTAGTATTATTTATAAAATTATTTTGCGTAAAATATACTTGGCGTCCTTTTTTTACATTTTAAATGTTCTATTATGTGAATTTCTTTATGTGTGATATTTGCCATAATTCTCTGGATACTCTCGAGTTATTATTACTATTGTGTTATTTAGCCATTATTGAATCTGGCTGCTCAAACTGAGTGGTGCTACGTGTGATTACTTTACTTTATATCTTTATTTGCCACTTATCTTTAGATATTCTTAAGTTAACTTTCACTATTATTTTCCTTTATTTAACTATTATTGAGTCAACTTTTACTTTACTTATTTACATCTATAACTTTATTTTGAGTAATATTAATATTAAAGAAGGTTTATAAAATTGAAAGAGATTTATCTATTCTATTGTTTCTTGATCATATCGTGAGTATTCACCAATATTTACGTGTATTTTGCTTTTATACTTGGTATTATTGTATTATTGCCTTTTCACCTGTAGTATCATAATTTCTGTATTATGTTTACTATTTTGTATCGAATACTGACAAGGTTTTCCGGTAGTTTTCTCTTGTACAAGCAGCGAATGCTGGTATTCCACCGAGTAGTTCTGCCTGATAAATTGATTCAAACAAATTCTATTTCGTGTTTGTTATTTGAGTATCGCCCCTCCTCTTCTCGCGAAATATCTACGAGGTCTCTACTTAACATTTTGGTCCTTCGAGCCGGATTAACGGATTAGCCGATTAGAATCAGAAAATTTTTTTGCTATTTCTTGTATATTCAGAATAATTATAGTTGAGTTTTGAGAAAGAGAAATATACATAATTCAATTGCAAGTTTAAATTCTTATTCAGATATACAGTCCCAAGAGGAGAAGCGATGCTTGATTAGAGAGATTTCGGGTTTTATAAAGTGCTGTGAGCGTCCTTCGGGGCATGAGCGTCTTTCGGGACTTGAAATCGATACGTAGATTATTTCCTTTTAAAAGTTGGTATAATCGAAGCAACGTGCGCTCCTCGTGAGCGCACAACAGAGAGTTTGTCTCATTCGAGACAACATGCACTCCTAGTGAGTAGCACAATAAAGAGAGTTTGCTTCATTCGAAGCAACATGCACTCCTAGTGAGTGGCACAAAAAAAGAGAGCTTGCTTCATTCGAAGCATCATGCACTCCTCGTGACCGCACAGCGGAGAATTGCTTTATTCGAAGCAACAAGACACCCATTGGTGCACTACCGAGCAAGTCGCTGAAGTTCAATCAAACATCGGTACACTTTGAGACAAGATACGTACGTATCTCTGTGCATGACGACGGTACATCTTTCCAAGAGAGTTTACATGTTCTTTTTTTAAAGATCAATAACTTTCAAACTAAAATTGTAATGACTGCATTCTGCGGAAATAAGTGAAATACATTTGTTATTTACTCTCAAGCGATTAACTAAAGAATCCGCGAGTGAACTCGAACAGCTTTATTCGAAAATAGGGTAATCGTATAGAACATTAGAAAGTCTCGGATGTCCCGTTGACCACTGGGATGATGTTTTGGTATATCTTGCTACTCGAATTTTAGATTCAGATTCATTGAGAGCATGGGAAAATGAACTCGGAACCTCTAAAGATACCCCTACATGGGCTCAATTCAGTAAATTTTTATTATCTCGCATATTTTCGCTTCAGTCGTACGAGAAATCCAGGTACGGTAAAATTTTGCAACAGGCGCGACAACTGACTGCTAAGATAAATTTCCAGGAACAAGTTCAGGATTCTAAAGACAAGAACAATTTTGATTGCATGTTGTGCTCGGGAAAGCACTTCCTTTATTTATGTCCTCAATATAGTAACAAGACCTTAGATCAGAAGAGAGCGCTCATTGTAGAGCATAAGCTTTGTTATAATTGTTTGCGTCCACATCAAATTTCCACTTGTCGGGTAACTTTGCGATGTAAGAAGTGCGGGAAGAAACATCACACTTCAATTCATTCAAACAATATTTCACCTACTGTAGAAGCAGTTAAGTCGGACACTGAGGACGAACAATCTCCCTCAATAACTCAACCTTGATCAGTTACAATAATAGAAACAGGTATATACATTAGCGATATCTTTTGAGGTGCAGACACGGTTAAGCAAGCAAAAGCAGTTGTAGATCAGGTAAACCGGCTCTTCATGGCGGGCGGTTTTCCATTACATAAATGAGTTAGTAATACATCCAAAGTACTTAAAACTATACCTTCAGACATACGTATTGAATTGCATTCTCTTCAAATAGAAGAGACTACAGTTCATGCGTTCGGTTTGTGTTGGCAACCATCCACTGATGTCTTTCGATTCACTCTAAAGTTCAATATTCCTACAATTCATACTAAACGCACTGTCTTATCAATTATTGCTAAATTGTTTGATCTTCTCGGACTTCTTTCCCCCATTATTGATTCAGCTGAAGTATTCATTCAGGAATTGTGGTGTCGGAAATTGGGATGGGATGATCCTCTTCCCTCTCCTTTATCAGATCAATGGACAAAGTTTCTAAATCAACTTCAAGAAATTCCTAACTTTACTTTTCTAAGATGGCTTGGATTCCGTACTACTGAAGATATAGAGATTTATGGGTTTTGTGACGCATCACCTAAGGCAATGGCAGCGGTTGTTTATGTAAGATCTATCTCTAAGGAGGGACATGTTACAGTCAACCTGGCGTCATCAAAGACAAAAGTTGCACCATTAAAGAAATTGACCATACCACGACTGGAATTGTCGGGAGCTGCTTTATTGTTGCTGTGGCAACACCGGTAGGTGCTGGGACTGTCATCCGCGGGTGGCGGAGTCCGGGCCGGTGTATCCCTCTCCCTCTTCCTCTCCTCTCACTTCTTTCAGTTAAAATTTTATTTACTTTGCACTTTCTTTTGGGGTTAATATCAATTGATAAACTGTTGTATACGATGCCTTCGCGAAAGAAATGGTCTTGCAAATTTCCCAATTGTGCCAACAGCTATTACCCAGTGAAAAATGATAAATCGAAAACACGTCGATTGGATATCGAAATGTCAAAATCAATATAAAATCGATCCTCAAATCAATTTCGATATTCAGGTGTCCGCGGTTTGGAGATTCATCGATATCGATCGATATCGATCGACATCGAAACGATATTATTCGATGTCGAACGAAATGTCATTTCTAGATGACGTCAAATATATCCTATAAGCCAGTAAAGTAGAAAAATAAGCTTGGGGGCCTATTACGGTTCTTGAAACGAAGAAAAAATTACAAAAGTGAACAGATTTACTATAGTAAATCTGTTCACTTTTGTAATTTTTACCTATACTATAGTGAATCTGTTCACTTTTGTAATTTTTACCTCGTTTCAAGAACCGTAATACTTGCTACTGCTTACCAACGTAATACAATAAAATACCATATAAAATCAATAAATAAACCAAACTTGTCAATTTAAATAAGAAATTAAATTTCAAACTTTTTTATTTATATGAATAATATATCCAAAAAGTATGCAAATCTTTAATAAAATTATAAGGTAGATCTATAAAATAAAATAAAATACGTTTTCAATGTAACAAATCAAAAAGTAAAACTAGCACTATCTAGAAAAATAAAAACTAGCATTATCTAAATAAATAGATCGTCATACAGAACAATATATAACAGAGAGTTATACATATTGTAAGATCTTAATAAGTACACATAATAAGCATACCCATAATTCTGCATTATTACTATAGATTCTTTACTGAAATTATATTACAGGTGGAAAAATATAATATGAATGGCTTCTATTCATTATAGCTGGAGTAACTTGGCACAATACATTAAAAAACAAAAGTATAAACAAGCCTGCTGGTAAAATACGTACAGTATATTCGTATATTGATCTTTCATTTAGAATTTGCGTAAATTAAAATGTATACAAAACTGCAAAAGTAAAATGCACCATTCTTTTCAGTGGAAATTTGTATTAGGATTTATTTTGTTTATTCAAATCGCAATGTAAATTGTAATGAAACGTAAATCACTAAACTAATAATTAAAGTTTATGTAAAATTGTAGTTCTATAACTACATAAGCTACAGCTAAATTTAGACATTATATACGCTTTTCTTTAGGTTTGGTGATTTTAGATTTATCCACCTTTGGTGAATTATTCGGTTTTCTTGCCACGAAGAGTCCCATCTGCTTGTGTGCGCCATGGACCATTGGCCAGCCAAGAACCTGCAATCTTTTCAGCCGCAGCCATATCTTCTGCTTCAAAATATAACAGTAGTGCACCTATACATTGTAAATGAATCCATCATGTACTAAGTCACAAAAATACCTGGCAACACCTTCAGTACTTTTGCTCACCTAGAATAAGTTCCCATGTCTTCAGTACTTCAAACTTTTGTTTTCCCTTGGCTCCTTGTAAGCTGAATTTACTTGCCACATCGTTACTAACAACATTTCGTAATAATTTCCTCACCGAATTGTCCAGAGTATTTTTGTCCACAAACCTTCCAAGATATAGACTCTGCAAAAAGAAATAAAAAATTAATACATAATTTATTTAAAACGTAGATATTACCTTTGTCAAGCACATAAGATGAAAAACTTACTCCCGCTGATAAATTTGCATCATCAGCTAAAAATGTTTCCAAAGTATGTAGCTCTTGTTCAGATTGAACCGAAAGTGAAGGGAATCCTGTAAGATTTATAAATATTTTACGACCGTTTCTGCACACTGAGAAAAATACTTGAATAATTGCTGAAAGGTGTAATATTTCACTTAAAAAAATGGTTGAATAATTATTAATATACCATAAGTTTGAACTCGATTTCTTTGTCAAAAATATAAAAAAGTTAATATAAATTCGTGATATTTAATAGTAAATAATGTACATACATGACTGCTATAGCAGAAATATCATCAATTCTTAAAAAATTATGTGTATATTAAAGCTAATGTTTTTATATTTAAAAATTTTTTATTAATTATTAATGTAAGTATATTCATTAATACTCGCATACAAATCATACTGACAAATTCAATAATATTTGGTAAATCTCAATGTACCATGTATTAATTATGAAGAAATATTTATTAGGACCGCGGATACAAAAAATTCTTACATTTAGAACAAAGCAGGTATATGAACTATTAATATACAGTTCTTTCCGTGTTAAAATGGAATTTTGCAGAAATGTTTGCCAGTGTTTGCCGGTATCTAGATGAAATTATCTAGATAATCATCTAGATGAAGAAATGGATAATCTTTATCTTTATCTAGATAAAGAAAATACAAAGTATCTTTATCTTTATCTTAGATAAAAGTCAAGTTATCTTATCTGAAAATTATCTATAAAATCTAAGATGATAACGGTGGTAGCCCGCACTTTCCATTATTTTTATAATAAAAAATAATATTAATTACTAGAATTAAATAAGACATTTGATAGCTGTATAGCAGCAGATCACGAGAATTGTTGCTACGCGACAAAATTTTGAAGGGTGACTGTAGTCAACGTTAATACACAGTGAGCCGAGTGAGCGCTCAACGACAGGTGATTATACTCATTGTTACTAACGAATAAATTAAAATATATAATAATAAATGTAAATCGATATGTGAATTTAATATAAGAGAAGGAGCCTACGTCACAATTTTGAGAAATTTTCAGTTAAAATTGCCAAAAAGAACTATTTTTACGTACTTCATCATATAATTGTAACTATAATATGTGACGTGCTGGAGAAGTTTTATTGTAATCAAAGTTAAGTATGTTGTTAAGACTTTTAGCCCTTAAAAGGAATTTTTTGTGTCCGTTATAAGTAATAAGATATTTTAAATATTCATGGTTTAATTATAAGTCTATTGTGGAAAAGCTGTAAATTGAATTATTGACGATGTACCATATAGCTTTCAATTATGTTTATTTAAAATTAAGGGTTCTTTAAGTTGCTAACTACGAAAACGATGTCAATTTAGATATCAAATTTGTATTAAAAATTCGTATACAAGATTATTAAAATTATTTATTGCTGTAATTTAAATATGATTTAACTTTTGTTTTCGGTTTAGAATTTGACAATTTTGACATTGAATTTGCATTCAGCAACCTAAAAAACCCTTAAGTTTGAATAAACATAATTGAAAGCTATTTGGTAAATCGTCAATAATCTAATTTACAGCTTTTTTCCAAGAGACCCTATATTTAACTATAATTATCTTATTAATTACTATAGCGGACACAAAAAATTTCTTTTAAAAACTGACAGTCTTAACAACATACTTAATTTCGATTGCAATAAAACTTCTCCAGCATATTAGTCACATATCGTTGTTATAATATGACAAAGTACGCAAAAATAACCATTTTAGCAACTTTAACTGCAAATTTCTCAAAATTGTGACACGATAAAGCAATTTGGTAAACAGGATCGTATTGAGAATTCAAAAACCTACAAGAAATGACGCCTTGTTCTGGTGTTCTTTTTTTGTTGAACAATGTTATTTATCAGTCTTGAATCACAGTCAACTGAAGCTACGTAATATTATAATATCTGAGTACGTAATATCACAAATTAAATTGACAAGTAATTTAATAATACTAATGCTAATAAGCATTTTAAAACACTCACTGTAAGGAATTTAATGCGAAAAATATCACCCCAGCCAAAGTTTTAATCTGGACCTTCCTATAACATTCCGGGACGGGTGTCTTTATCAATTCGACTTTAAAATATATAGAAATTTTTATTGCGTCCATTTTTGCGCCCCTTCAAATTTTTTACATGAGGCAAATGCCTCGTTTGCCACACCCTAGCCCCGGCTCCTTGCCATCGTCGGCGCGAGTAGAGCGCCCATTTAGTTTATTGCAACAAATTAGTGTGCCACGTCGAAACCGTCTATCAGATAAAACATTTGAAAAACTTTTTTTCTTGAGAAATAAAAACTTACAATAAAATTGTATTGTTTTAACATCCCCTTTATAACCTGCGTAATTCTTTTCATAAATTTTTATGAATAATCTCAAACACTGCACAATTATCTACAAAATTATCTAGATAATCGCGATAATTATATCATCTTTCATCTAGATTAATTAAAACCAAAATCATCTTTATCTTATCTAAGATAAATTTACGAATTTTCATCTTATCTTTATCTAGATGATTCTGAAATCATCTACGGCAAACACTGAATGTTTCGAGTAGATTACGTGTCCGACTTACGTTTACAACTATCGCAGGGATCGTATCCCCTATTTTTCTATTATAGGAGAAAAAGGGAAAACCGTGATAAAAAAAGGGAAATTTTAATTTTAATTCAATAGTAAAAAACGTTTAACATACGTTTAAATCAAAACACTACAATAATAAAAAGTAATAAACTGCGCTTCGACGCTTAACCACTTGTGTCATCGACATATAGAATGGACTATTGATGGCAGTGCAATGCAAGAAACAAAATTGTTAAAAAAAAATTAATAACAATTAAGGACAACCGCGTCTTGTCGCAAATACTTGCTTAATCGTTTTGTTATTGCAAGAACGTGTTTCCCTACAAATTTAGAGAAAATCGCTCTTTGCTGTAAACTGGAAAAAAATGTTAATAAAAAATTAATAACCATTAAGGAAAATCGCGTATTGTCGCAAATATTTGCTCAATCACTATATGTTATTGCAAGAACGTTTCCCTACAGTAAGAATCGCTCTTTGCTACGTTCAACAGTTAAATTTATCAAATAATCAATGACAATTGAAATATATTCTAATATCAAATCGATGAAAAAACACTTTAAATATAATGTTAAAAAATATATATACATACAGGGTGTAACTAAAAGGTCTGGCCAAACTGTAATGACGGATTCAGGACACCAAAACAACAAAAAAAGTTCATATGCACATAGGTTCGATATGACCTTGTTTTCAAGTTACAGACCGCGCCAGCTTTGCATAAACCTCGCAAGCGCCGGCTCAAAAATGTCCAATTCTGCGGTTATGGACGTAATCTACAAAAGGTGCTCAATGTGTCCTCCATGTAATACGACACAGGCCTGGGTACGCCTTGCCATCGATTGTCGAACACGTTCAAACACACTAGGTGTGTTGCGGATTGTATCGCAGTACTCAACAACTCGTTGCTGAAGGATCTCCACGTTGTCGACTGGAGTCGAATATACAAGTGCCTTTAGGTGCCCCTACAAGTAGAAGTTAAGTGGATTTAGATCAGATGAACGTGGGGGCCACGCCTGAGGTCCACCGCGACCAATCCATCGACCGGGGTAAGTGCGATCTGGTGTACACACCTGGTGTATTTGAACGTGTTCGACATTCGATGGCAAGGCGTACCCAGGCCTGTGTCGTATTACATGGAGGACACATTGAACACCTTTTGTAGATTACGTCCATAACCGCAGAATTGGACATTTTTGAGCCGGCGCTTGCGAGGTTCATGCAAAGCTGACGCGGTCTGTAACTTGAAAACAAGATCATATCGGACCTGTGTGCATATGAACTTTTTTTGTTGTTTTGATGTCCTGAATCCGTCATTACAGTTTGGCCAGACCTTTTAGTTACACCCTGTATATGTATATGTATACATAGATATACTTAATCTTCTTTTTAATTAATTATATCTGAAAAATAATAAAAAGCCCATCAGAGGCCGGTAATAATAAACCTACGATACAATCGTTCCCTCCCCCACCCCACCCCGAGAACATGACATTCGACCATGTACACAGGAGTACGTTTCACTGCTGGTATAATACATAGCGAATATATGAACCCTGTTATCGGAAACAGTAGTTATATATATATATATATATATGTGAGTTTTTATGCTCAGGCTATATAAATCGCGTAAAAAAACTTTGCGCAAAAAAGCCGCGTAAAACTGTACTTTTGGAAGATACTTACAGGCCTATCATCATCCTCTGCCATCGTGTCAAATCCACGTCGTGTCAATCCACTAACACTAATTCCAGTCACTGAATTTTGTAAAGCTCGACAGCGTACTCACTCTTCGTTTTCGTAACTTATAAATTGCAAACCAACATATGACATTCGACCATGTACGCAGGAGTACGTTTCACTGCTGGTATAACATATAGCGAATATATGAACCCTGTTATCGAAAACAGTTATATATATATATATATATATGTCTTTATGCTCAGGCTACATCGCGTAAAAAAACTTGCGCAAAAAAGCCGCGTAAAACTGTGCTTTTGTAAGATACTTACAGGCCTAGCTATCATCATCCTCTGCCATCGTGTCAAATCCACGTCGTATCAATCCACTACTTAACATTAATTCCAGTCACTGAATTTTGTAAAGCTCGGCAGCGTAGTCACTCTTTGTTTTCGTAACTTATAGACACTTATAAATTGCAAACAGGTCGAAACAAGTCGTCGAGGGTAGTCGAGAGCGACTCAGGAGTCGTGCGACAGGACAGACGAGGCGAAAACAAATAGCGATCGGTGCCGCGCGTTGGGCGCGTTCAGCAGAACTAGAGTCGCGTTGGGCGCGTTCAGCACAACTAGAGTCTCTAGAAGTCAGAGTCTGGCCACAGCGGTTGTTCTGAACGCGCCCAAAATGAGCTCTGTTACACGGCGGTTTATAATCGTTTAATAACTATCATATACTATGCGATCTAAAATTATTCTTCTTTTGATTATAATCATTTAAATATAATCCTTTTCTTATACTTATATATAAATTACACAAATTTCTAGTATATATATGTATTGTCACGCTAATTTCTCAAAATAGCGGATCAAAAGGGAGAGCGGGATGTTAGGCCTCTCTAAAACGGGTTCCCTCGTACCCGGAAGGCGGTCGATCAATCGCGAAAATTTTTGTTGGGCGCCAGACACGTACAACGACGCGTCACCGAATCGCGAAATGATTACCAAAACACGCGAAAATCGAAAAGATCGAGGATGCCTTCGGCACGAGGGGCTAGCTAGCTCAACCTAACGGTGGAGGGGCAGGGTAGATGCCGGGCAGCGCTCAGGAATGCGGGGGACGGGTGAATAAGTCGCACTAAAGCCGTTAATTTAATGAATAAGAATTACCTTTATTCCGATCGCAGCCAGTTAGCAATACACAGTTATCCCGTCGGGTGACAAAGACGGGGTGAATGACAACCTTTTACTTTCTCGGTCGACGGAGAAACGTTATTGACGGTGATTCTCAAAATTTGCGAAAGGACGGAGAAACGCGTCGGAACAACGGTGACGACAGCGAGTAATACAAAACGACAGCACGTACAGAATGGAATAAACGAAATAATGCTACGACGATCGCAGACCGCAAAATACACGCGATAAATAGTATAATTCCGCTCGCAAAATACAAAACGACAGCTACAACATACCGAATAATACAACTCGCGAGAAATACGCAATACGCGATAATGTATCGCGATCAGCACGATGCACGACAATTAAGCCGCTCGCGAAACATAATCGATAACGGCGGCGCGACGCTACGCCGCTCGCGAAACGTAACACGACACCAAGTACAAAAAGACGGTATGCGGCGTCCCGCGCCCCGCTGAGCGCGCGCGAGGGATTTTCCGCACCCGCGAAATAGATTCTGTCGCCCGAAGGGAAGACTGGACGTTGCGGTTACCACGCGACGCAGATCACTCTCCGATCGCCCCTTACCCTGCTCGCGACGTACGACTCGAAATATGCCGAAAAGGCCGAAATCGCGAGAACCTTCGATCGCGCGCGCAAGCTGCTTATGGCGGCACTCGCGGGACACTTTCCTCACGCCGCGTGGTCACTCGCGTTTCGCGTATCCGGTATCCGGGGCTCCTCGACGCCGTCGACCGCGAATCTCCGGGGCTCGCTCCGATACTAACCGCGACAACCGTTCTCGGGGTCCCTCGCGCTTGATGTCGACTGCCAATCAAGACGAAATTTACGCCGGGTCTCTTGCCACGGCCAACGAAAAACGCGAAATATGGCAAATCGACAGCAGAGCGGGAACGCGACCCTTCGCGGTCCGTTCGTGGCTTTACAAAAATTATTACGGGCGACCTCACCGGTGTGTTGTCCCTCGGGCCTCGTCCTCGCCAGCTCGGCTTCCTGCTCTCCGGGGCGATGGCAGCTCTCGCAGGCCTGGGGTCCTCCACGGGCACACACTCGCACGACAACCTTTTCCAAACGCGACCACGACAGCGAATACAAGTCGCGACTTCTTGACTCGACGGCCGGCGCAGAAGAGACAGCGCGGCGCCGCGCTCGATCGTGAGTCGATGCCCCACCCCACGCAGGGGTTGCGCGACCGCTCTGCGCGTCGTCCGGCTGTCATCGACGTCGCGCGTGATCGTTCGATCTTTGCGGCGCAACGCCGTACCTCGCAGGGGTGCCTTGCCTCGCCCGTCCGCTCCTCCGAATCTCCACCGGGTAGGCCGCAATCCTCTGCCAATAGCCGGTTTCCGACGCGGCGTTCTCCTCGATAATCAATAGGACGTCGCTCACGAAAAAAAACAAATAAATAAACGCGAATAAATAATCATTCTTCCTAATCGCGTTAGCGTCCCTTGGAGACTCCGACGCCCCGCACGCCCCCGGTCCGTCGTTGGGCGCGAACCCCGCGCCTTGTGACGGCGGCGGGGACGCTGCCACGCGCGGCGATGCCGCAACGTCACAGTATATATATATTAAATTATATATATATATATATATATATATATATATATATATTATATTTATTCAATATACATATATATATATATTTTATATATATATATATATATATTATATATATGTATCAATATATATTATATTGTTGCGCCGTCCGTGTTGCTCAACCACACCAGACACTCTCGCACTCGCACTCCCGACGCTCGCGGAAATAAAGGAGACACCACGGTTAAAAAAAGAAACAATCTTAATGTTTATTAACGTCGCGATACAGGACAGCGATGACACACGTCCGAACGGTCCAACAGCTCAAGACAAAATCTGGTTGTTCTTGTTTACAATCAATCAATCAATCAAGCTCGTTGCTAAGGACGTTCTTTTGCCTCTTCACGGAAAGACGGCTCGTCGCACGCTTCAACTCGGAGTTGGAGAGCATACCGGGCGGCATGCACGCAACACTGCCCCCCTTCTTCAGATTGTCGTCCCGACAATCAGCGAGGCAGCTTGCTGCAATTTCTCGGGAGGCCGCTGCTTCCGGACGGTTTCCTGCCCTACCCTGAGCTGCTGCTGCAGGTTACCGGGCTCCGTCCATTTCTGCCTCCACATCAGATTCTTTTCAAGCCTCTTCTCATAGAGCTGGCCAGGCTCCACGACGAAGTTCTTGCTTGATCCCCTGACTCCCGCCGCCGGTGCTCCTCTTCCCTCTTGAGCTTTGCGCGCTTGGGTCTTCTTTCTTCGGGATCAGAGGGGGAAAACTCCCGTGGACCCATCGCTCTAAGAGCTCCCTGACCCCTGCCTCGGCATTTGCCCTGAGTCTCACGGAAAAACCACGGTCAAAAACCGTGAGAGAGGCGATTCAGAAAGGTTTCCCAGGAGAAACTTCCGTAATTCCTCAGCCGCCATACCTTTTCCGTTTGGTGTTAATGTCTGTAACAAAACATTTTAAACGCAGTAAAATCGGACAAAAATCAACTAATAACTTCCTAAAAATAATCTAAGTTCGGGCTCAGACTCATGTCGGATCGGATTAACACTCCTCCCTAATACGAAATCGGAAAGTTATTCCCTTTCCCGAAAAGGAGCCAAGCGATCTGCATGAACAACTTTATTTTTACGACGAGGAAACTCTTGGATACAATACACGACATCACTAAGTCTTTTTATTACCACTCATGGTCCTACCCACGGACTCTGCAATTTCGGGGCCTTACCCGTAATTCGTTGAGGATTATAGAACCAGACTTTTTGTCCCGGTTCGAAAAATACTTGTCTAGAACGTCGATCATACCAGGATTTAACGTTTTTGGATCTAATTTGAAGATGATGTCTAGCAAACTGATGGTGAGATCCAATCTGTTTCTTAAATTGGAAATATATTCCACCTCTTCATCTTCTCCCTCCTTCGTTATCGAGGGTGGACTTCCTCTAAGAAGATCCAGAGGTAAACGCAGATCCTGTCCTAAATACATCTCCGCCGGAGTTACCCCAGTGGTTTCGTGTTTTGAAGAACAAAAAGCTAATAAATACAAAGGAATCCACCGATCCCAATCTTTTTGATTTCCACAAATAAACCGCTAAATAATCTAAGATAGTACGGTGTTGACGTTCGACCTGCCCGTCTGATTGTGGGTGAAGAGGGGTCGTACGAGTTTTCCTAATCCCCATCAGAGAAGTCATTTCATGGAAAAGTCGGGATTCAAAGTTTCTTCCTTGATCTGTATGTAATTCTAAAGGAACCCCATGTCGAGAAAATACCTGTTCTACCAGGGATCTTGCTACTGTACTGGCCCTTTTATTTTTAAGAGGCATAGCCTCTGGCCATCTAGTAAAGCTGTCGACTACAACCAGCAGATATCTATTTCCGTTCGAAGAAGTAGGCAAAGGACCTAAAATGTCTACTTGTATCCTTTCGAAGGGAGCTCCTACATTGTAAATTTGCAAGGAAGATTTTCCCTTATCAATGGGACCTTTCCTAGCGACACAAGTCTTGCAGGTAGCGCACCACCTTTCCACATCTTTTTTACAAGTGGCCCAATAAAAACGTTTTCGGATCTTTTGTAACGTTTTATTTATACCAAAATGTTTCCCAGAAGGTGAATTATGGGCCTCGCTCAAAATTTCTTGTATCCTTTGTTGTGGCACGACAAACTGAAAAATGTTTTTCTGCAAATTAGGGAATAGCCATTTTTTGTACAAAATGCCATCAACTATTGACAACATTTCCCAATGAGTCCAATAAATTTTTAAAGAAGGCTCTCCAGGAGAAACGTCTTGCCAATCAGGTCGTCTCCCAGCCTGTTTGGCTTGAATAATTTTTGAAATAACTGGATCCTGAAGCTGAGCGGAACGCCATTCTTGAAGATCCTCCTTAGCGAAGGTTATACGTCCACAAGTTTCTTCTTTTGATTCCTCGTTGAGCTCTACTTTAGCACAGTAACGACAGGACGCCTCCAACCACGGACGTCTAGACAAACCATCCGCATTACCATGAGCTTTTCCGCTCCGATAATAGACGTCAAAATCGTACTGCTGCAGACGCTCCAACCATCTGGCCAATTGCCCATCCAGATTCCGAAAAGACATCAACCATCGTAAAGAAACGTGATCCGTTCTCACTAGAAACTTTCTTCCATACAAATAGTGATGAAATGATTTCACCGAGTCTATCACTGCCAATAACTCGCGTCGGGTGACGCAATAATTTCGTTCAGATTTATTTAACACTCGGCTAAAATAAGCGATCACCTTCTTCTTCTCCCCGAAGCTGGGAAAGCACCGCTCCGATACCATGATTCGAGGCATCGGTATCTAAAATAAATTGTCCCTCTCCAGAAGAAAAAGCTAAAATAGGAGGAGAAATCAAAACACGTTTTAAATTCTCAAATGCTTCTTGGCATTTGGAAGACCAGACAAATTTATTATTCTCTTCCGTCAATTTGTACAAAGGTTTAGCCAAAATAGAAAAACCTTTGACGTATCTCCTATAATACGAGCAAAAACCAAGAAAACTTCGTACATGCTTCCGTGTCTTCGGAAGCGGCCAATGTTTAACAGAAGAAATCTTATCCGGGTCTGTTGCAACACCCTTTGCAGATATAACATGTCCAAGGTACTTTACTTCTTTTTTTAGAAATACACACTTCTTAGGATTGACCTTTAAATTAGCGTTTTGTAAGCGAAGAAAAACTTCTTTTAAATTACACACCATTTCTTCAAAATTTTTTCCAAAAACAATAACATCATCTAAATACACAAAACAAATCTTAGAAATTAATCCTTTCAAAACTTTTTCCATAAGTCGTTCAAAAGTAGCAGGGGCGTTGCAAAGACCAAAAGGCATAACCGTAAATTGCCACAAACCGTTTCCGCAAGAAAAAGCGGTCTTTTCACGATCTTTAGGATCTAATCTTACCTGTCAATATCCACTCTTTAAATCAAGAGTACAAAACCACGAATTCCCCGCTAAACAATCTAAAATATTGTCAATCCTTGGCAGAGGGAAGGAATCTTTCTTTGTTACGGCATTAATTCGTCGATAATCCACACAAAACCGTATAGAGCCATCCTTCTTTTTTACTAACACAACTGGAGAAATCCAAGGGCTGCTTGATTCCTCAATTACTTTTTGGGCTTTCATCTCTTCCAAATTTTTATTTACTTCCGTTTGTAGATGAAGGGGAATTCGGCGAGGTACCTGTTTAATAGGGTGAGAATTATACAATTTTATGGTATGATATAACACATCACAATTCCCGGCAATAATATTTTCAGAAAAGACATGATAAAATTCTTTCAAAAAGTCAGAAAAAACAAGTCTCTGTAAAGGATCTAAATGTGAGGATCCTTGCTCAAATATCTAAAGAAGAGCAGGACAGTCCTCTATTCGAAAACAAATTAGTCCGTGCTCAACCTCCTCACTCTTCGTCAAACCGAGAGTGTTCTCAAGAAATTTATCCAAAATTTCCGCTTTTTTAAGAAAATCAATTCCGAGAATACATTCGTCGTTAATGTCCGCCACATAAAAAGGCATCTCAAAATTAAATCTACCCAAAGAAATCGTGGTTAATACGCGAGAAATCACCGGCACTCTTTCTCCGGTAGGATATCTGAGATTACAGAAATCAAGTGGAACCTGCTTTAAATTATCCGCCAATCTTGCATTTAAAACTGACACATTTGAGCCCGTATCTATTCTAAAAATACAAGATTTATTATTTAAAATTCCATAAGCACAACAACGCTTGCGTAAGTCCGCGCTCACGCCTCCGAGACGACGCACAACATTAGCTTTGCCGCGCGCATAAACCGGAACCCGGGCTTCGCCTGTCGAGCCAGCCCCGATCAACCCGACAGAAGTTAGTTTTCCTGCTTCTGCGCGGGACATTCTGCACGGAAATGCCCGGTTGCCCCACATCCCCAACACTCCTTTGTTTTCCGGCGTTTATTTCCCTTTTGTCTTTTTATCGGTTTCTTTGTTTCCGAAATTTCTTTCTGGCCGAAACGAGAATCTCCCGGTGTAGCGTTTCTTTTTCCCGAAAAACAATTCTGATTTATAAACCTGAGCGTCTTCGAACGCTCTATCGCTATTCTAAGCGACGTTACTCCCTCTACTTGTAGGGTGCGCTTCACAAAGCCGTCAGACAACGCGGCGACGAACTGAGAGCTTGCAATTTTGTCGCGAACTTCATGAGAGCATTCAGGGTACGCTTTCTGCGATAGCCTCTCTAAATCCGCGCCCAACGCTGCAAAATCCTCGCCCGGGCGCTGTTTCCGGTTAGTGAATTGAAGATAATAATTTTGAGCAAGTTCGCTTTCCCCAAAACGCAACTCTAACTTCGCCTTTAACTCTGTGTAAGAGAGAGATTCGATCCCGTCGGCATACGCATCAAGTAATGAACGGGCTTTCCACCGTAAACACGACGCCAAAACGACCGCCTTTTCCGTCTCACTCCATTTATTCGCTAAGGCAATTAGTGAGAATTGAGAAAGAAACTCGTGTAACGGCGCCGTGCCGTCGTACGTATCGGGCTTTAACTTTATCCCGCGGGAAATACTATCTCCGGACGCGTCTACACCCGCGACCGTCACCCGCATCGCGCCGCTCGCGTCTTCGGCCGAAAGAAAATTATTGGAGGGACTTAGCTCTGCAATCCTCTCCTGCATATGATGAAGCTCGTCATCGCGCTGCCGAATCATCGCCGCGAACTCGGCTTCCCTCTGCATTCGCTCCGCGCGCATCTCGCGGATCTCCTGCATCACCGCCTGCAGTGTAACCACTTCCGCCGTCATCTCCGAAGCGTCCGACTGTGGAGTCGCTGACCGGAGCCGTTTCCTTGTGGAAGCTGTCGAAGCCATCTCGTCTTTATTGGCGCAGCTCTCGTCTCTTGTATCCCGGCTGAGCCCCCAAAATGTTGCGCCGTCCGTGTCGCTCAACCACACCAGACACTCTCGCACTCGCACTCCCGACGCTCGCGGAAATAAAGGAGACACCACGGTTAAAAAAAGGAACAATCTTAATGTTTATTAACGTCGCGATACAGGAGAGCGAGGACACACGTCCGAACGGTCCAACAGCTCAAGACAAAATCTGGTTGTTCTTGTTTACAATCAATCAATCAATCAAGCTCGTTGCTAAGGACGTTCTTTTGCCTCTTCACGGAAAGACGGCTCGTCGCACGCTTCAACTCGGAGTTGGAGAGCATACCGGGCGGCATGCACGCAACAATATATTATATATATATATATATTATATACATATATATATTATATATTCAATCAATTTCTTTTAATATACATATATATATTAAAAGAAATTGATTGAAATGTTTAGAGTATTAAAATATATTTTGATCAGAAGTTTATTAAGTAGAAGAAATTAGGGGATTGCAAAGGTTTAAAATTTATAAACATCTGCAAGAGCACTATTCCATGTATAGACCAACTTTTGTAATATGTATCCGCATTTATTAGTTAATGTAATTTAAAACACAATTTTCAGTTTTCTTTGATTTAGGAAACAATTTAGTTCTTTTTATCTCATAAGTCGAATCGTTATCAAATCCATATCGAAATCGTTGATGATGGACAAACGTGGAAACATTGAAAATCTTGAAAGGAAGTATTATTTTATATTGCTACTGCTACCAACAGATATTTTTTGCAAAGTTATCATAACATCGAAATAATCTCGAAATTTTGAAATTATCGACGTTCAACAACTTGACAGAACCGCTTCGATGAGATTTCGATGAATCGATATCCAATCGACGTGTTTTCGATTTATCATTTCTCACTGGGTATTGGTCGAAAGGTGAAGCCAATACAGTCATAAATAAACGCTTTTATAGATTTCCCAAAGATTCTGACCTTTCTACGAAATGGAAAATGATTTGTGGCATCGATGTCACTATTAATTGCCGGAATATGTACATTTGCAAAAATCATTTTCAAAAAGAAGATTTTGTTAACTATACAAAACATCTGTTGAACCCAAATGTCATACCGAAACACATTGATATGTTAAACAATTTAGTCACAATAGAAACTGCTGCTTTTGACTGCCAGCCAATAATGAGTGAAACATCTGCCGTTTGTAGCGATTTAAATAACAATTTGAATGACGATTTAAATCCCGATTTAAATAACGATTTAAATAAAGATATAAATATCGATTTGAATAACGAATTAAATCACAATAAGGTTAACATAAATATGTGTGATACTGTTTTGAATAGTGATACTGTTTTGAATAGTGATTTTTGAGGAAACTCCTGCTAATTTTTCTGACAATAGCACGTTTCAAAATGTTCAGGTTCATGATAGTAACGACAGTCAATTTGGAAATAGTTTAGAATCAAATTTAGATAATGCAGACAATAGCGAAAACAGGCCTATTTGCATCTGTGACAATGAAGATTGTACAGATAGACAAAGCATTTCTTCAAATGAGTTGCAATCACCTAGTGTTTCTACAGAACCTACAAAAAAAGAAAATGTGGATTTTTAACGCAAGCAGGAGTTACGTCAAAGACGATGTCACCACGAAAAAGTATCATGTACTCGATTCATCGGAAAACTGTGGCACAACTGTGCAAACTAAAAAATAAATTATGTGACGAAAGGAATGCTTTAAAACAATTAAAAAGTATGTCAGATAACAATATATTTCACTGCATTGAAACAAAACTGAACGAAGTTACCAAACATTTTATTCAATCGCAACTATACGTAATGCAGATCGTCATCCTGCGGGAAGACGGTGGACAGAGCAAGATAAAGCTTTGGCTTTATCTATTTATAAACGAAGTTCTCGTGTTTACAAATATCTGCTTAAGTACTTCCAGCTACCATCAACGCGCACTCTGAAGTACATATTATCAAAGATTCCTTTCGACACTGGTATAAATAAATTCCTTTTGTAACAGTTAAAAGTAAAAAGCGATGAAATGCATGAATTGGATCGATATTGCACATTAGTTTTTGATGAAGTTTCATTAAGTAACGGTTTTCATTACGAAGCACATAAACAACAAATTTCGGGTTTTGAAGACTTGGGTGAGTTGGGTCGAACTTCTAGGGCAGCAAACCATGCTCTTGTTTTAATGATACGTGGTCTGAGAAAATCATGGAAACAAGTAATAGCTTATTACTTCACTACTGACACAATATCGAGCAGCAATCTGAAACGCATCATAACAAATGCAATTGTGCAATTGCAAGAGATTGGACTGAAAGTAAAAGCAATTGTTTGCGACCAGGGTTCAACTCAGAGAAAAGCTTTATCTGAATTGTGCGCAGAAAATAAAACAAACCCAACATGTTACACGTTTGTCGTCAAGTCTGAAACCATAGTAATTATTTATGGCTCGAAACGCCTTGCTTCGTGGTAAAATTCAATTTGCAGAAGACAAAGTAGCTAAATTTCAGTACATTAGAAATGCTTTTGATTTTGACCAAAATTTTGCTTTCAAACTTCTTTATAAATTAAATAAACATGATTTTAATTTTAAAGACTCTTTTATTAAGATGAGGGTAAAAATTGCAGCGCGGCAGTTGAGCCATACTGTTGCTGCAGCTATTCAGGCTCGTAGCGTTTCTAACATGAAGGGATGGTTTCCACTTGAATCGATACAAACGGCAGAGTTTGCTCAACTTATAGATGATCTGTTTGATTCTTTAAATGGTTGTACAATAAATCCAGATGATGGCAAGAGGTATAGATGTTGTTTGCAAGACAACTCGCCTCACTTAACGTTATACAGCAGGGGGTCGATCATGAAACTTTTTCGCTCTTCACTTTCCACGTTACGAATTTCACGTGAAAATGTTTACGTGAAAAAGTGAAAGAATAATATTACATTTTTCTTGGTATACATTTCATAATGTAACAATTTGCACGTGATTTAGTTAGAAAAGACGTACTGTCTGCCGTTGGTTTCACTGTCTATGACAAAAATGTTGTCTCTTTACCGTAAATTTTCAAAACGTCAAATTTTTCACGTGAGTTATTAGTGAGTGGTTGTAGGTCCTATTTTCATGAAAAAATGTATATTTTTCACGTAAATCTTTCGCCACCTCACGAGTCTCACGACTTGCTTAAAAGTGACGCATGCGCATTTAAGACAGCAACTATTAGTTACTAGCAACAGCATAAAAAGCGTACGTTATTGCTTTATTGGTGACGGTGACACACGGAGGTTAAGATGCCGTATTTTGTTATATTATAATTAATAAATTATTATATTTTATATTTAATTTGAATGTTATTGTTTGTACTGCAGTTTGAATGTCGCATTGCGACCGAAAAGCATCGTTCAGCAAAGAGGAGGAAGAAGAACTAGTCGAAGACGTATTTCAAATTTAGGTTGAACTACAGGGCGGAGGCATATATGCAACATAGATTCTACAATTTTCCAAATTGGTTCAACGAACGGGTTTGGTATCCATTGGGCAGGATTGTTGGTTAACCGCAGTTAACCGTGATGGAGTTTAACGAGACGCTGTCCGACGTGTCCGCCAAAAAACTATGGGGGCTAAAAAGAAGGTCGTTAATAATCATATAGTCATACAATTGTTGAGGTAAGCATTTGGTGTTCCTTCATTTCGATGACATATCGAGTTTCCTTTCGCATTATCCACCAACAGTTTTTCATTCCAGGTCCGTATTGCCATGTGTTTTCCTTACTGGTTCTGAATCGCGTTAGCAATCGGTTCAACAACTTGGAGTTCAGCCTTTTCTTTGATCTGCATGTTCTTGTCGCATTAGCAAATTAAAGATAAATTTTAGTACGTCCACTTATCGCCGAATCACAAAGTCTTCCATTACGGAGATTGCGACGAGAAATCGGTGCCAACGATAGACGAACTTCCTACGAAGTTAGCGGTAGTCGAGATTCGAGGATTATTAACCAGCAGGGATTGTCCGCATATGAAAGATTTACAAAGACGGAAAACTACGCATCCGTTGGCGTTTTCCTTGGCCTTGGACACCGTTGAAGTATCTAGTCTCGATTTCGTTGCTCCTGATAAGCAAGTTTTCGATTATTGGACTGACGGCGTTAACGCTTTACTCGGTCCGTCGCATATTCTGCTTACATTTATAACCAATGCACGCGCGAGTAAATTTTTTACTTGCTTTTTCCTTTCTTTAGAATGACTGGTAAAGAGGCTGAAAATGATTTGGAGACTTTACTATCCATGGATATTAAATTAAGACTTTTAGACATCGAAGGGATATCGATATCCCGCAAGATCCACTCGCGATTCCGGAACCACCGCCAAATTATGACTTTTGCTACGAGTTAAAGTAAAAATTGTAAGTCGTGCTCGTCTATTACTAGATTGCTGGTATGGCTAACAGATAAAACACTTGTAAGGTCATATGTATTTAAATTAATATGTGCAGGTGATTTTACATTGCTACGTTAATTTCTTTTTTGCAGAACTACATTCGTGGAACAATAATACATGGAGTAATTCGTATATAGCTCTGGTTGGTAGAGCGATGAGCGCGAACGAAAGTTCCGCTAACAAGATCATGACGTCCCTGGATGTGGACTACGGATGACATTCGCGAGCTTACACCACTAAGCATTGTATTTGTCAGATCCTCTAATAATTGCCAGATTGGCTTGTCAGGATTTGCAGGTAAATTACGGATAACTTTCACTTTAATATAGAATTTATGATAAAAAAATTTTTTAACTCTTTCTGTCAATACTCTTCAATGTCTGTTAGTTTTTTAATGTGTGAAGATGTGTCTCTACTAATTCACAAAATTAAAGAAATAATTTATAAAAGGATGTATTAGGATGTATTTTCTGTTGTAGCAAATATTTCAACGAATTATTTACAAGACAGCACCACATGCAACTTAACAAAAGTATACTATTAAATTTTTTATGTTGATATTATTTGTTAAGAAATTTGTCAAGTAAATAATTTGTCATTTATTTGTATTCGTAATATTTTTAGGTCACGCAGTAGATCGCCGCGATGCAAGCGCAGATCAAGATCTCCGTATAAAAAACGCGTACCAGTTACTCCATCCCCTCCTCGTATTTGACATACACCATCGCCTGACGCCTTCCTTCAGGCAGAGGATCACGCAGATCGCCCGCTAATGAGCGTTGTGACAGAAAAAAGTGTAGATCACCCTCTTCATTGCTCCCGCCGCCTCCACGTACTTCCTCTAAACATAGAGCTTGTAGTCCGCCTTCTCCTTCTCCGCGTAAACACAGACATAAACATAAATATTGAGTAAGTTTCCACCGAGGGTTCGTACTGGGTCAGAGTCGGGTCAGAATCGAGTTGGAGTGAGCGCTCTTGCGGTGGAAACACCAAACTCGAACGTCAACTCTACCCAACAAAATTTTAAGGTAGGGTCTAAATGAGGTTCGATGGAAACGACAAGAGTTGAGTTAGCGTTACTGTAGTGTTGCCAATTTGATAAATGAGTTTATACATAAGTCTTCCAGAAGACGTTTTACTTCATACTGTTGAGTTTGTAATATGAGAAATAATTTATGCATATTACTTTGGTACTGTGCAACTAATATTATGGCTCTCGGATCCATAATATTTTAAATGTTCTGATAGTCACATAACCTTCAAGCTACTGTTGACATTTTGCACAGTTGGTAACGTTCAACCTGGCCGCAACCCTGGTGTAACTCTGGTGTAACACTGGTTCGGTGGAAACAGGCAAGTCAACCCAACTCTGACCCGACTCTAACCCGATTCTGACCCGGTTTGAACCCTCGGTGGAAACTTATAGCGTTTTCGATTTGCTGACTCGACCCGACTCAGGGTCGGGTCGAGTCAGATCTCAAGTTCGATTTAAAACTCGATATCTTTAGGAACGCACTCAGTATCATGGCGGAAAGTGTGTCTCCTAACCTATTACTGACAGTTCACGGAAGCTCTAGCACTAGATGTTCTGTGAGTAACACATGCGGAACTTCATGCTTTAAGATCTCGCAAAAGTTTTTCAGCTCGTATTAAGTAAATGTAATACATATAACAATGAGTGGATTAGGTAAGAAATTTGTACTATGTTAGTAATTACTGTTAATTATGAAAAGGAACAAATGTACATACAATATTAATTGATCGTAACAAAAAATCATAAATGATAATTTTTATAGGAAAGAAGAAGACAAATATGAAAATTTGTCGCGATGAAAATGGACAAATAATAAAAACGGCCGAAGGGATTCTGTATGAATATGTGGATAACGACGGTAAACATTTTATTTAAAATATTGTAAAATTAATAATATGCTTTATCGCCAATGAATTTCCACTGCTGTAGCATCAAAAATATAAAATCATTTTTTTCCTCAGGAAATACCACATTAAAATTTCTACGGACAACACATCCGTCCTGTAGCGAATCATCATCATCAACATCAGTTGAAAGTGGTAATTGATTTGTGTGCGCATTGCTATGCGAAAAACTTTGAACAATAGAAGTATTGCATTTGAGATAACAATGAAGTAATTTCATTCCAGAGAGCATAATGCCATGCAGTACAACAGCAAGCACTACGCAAGAAAATAATTGTAATAAAAATGTGGAAAAATTGATCATTGCACATGACTTTTTACTTTCTTCGTCAGATAGTTTTAATGAAGAATTACAATGTACATGCCTAGTGCAGAAAAAGAGACCCACACAGCACATGATATCATACGTATCATCCCATTGTTATACTCATTGTACTGTAATCATCCGTAACATACTGAGATCATCGCTATAATATCTTTTACAGTATCATTCGGTTTTCTTTCGCGCGTGTATAATCTCAGGATTGACTCAAGGTACGGAAATGATACGTACGCCTTTCCAACGCGCGCGTATATTTTCAGGTTTTACTCAAAGTACTGAAATGGTATCGATATCAGCGCTATCTGTGTAAGTACGTCATTCCGGTACCGATCTTTTTCCGGTAGCCCTCTGAGCTGAGGTGACATGGCGACGATCGGACGATGCAAGATGCAATGCACGAAGAATACAAAGCACGGTGATTGATATCAAAAAGGTAATCAAAAGATATATATATATCTATATTTGATATGCAGTTTTCGCAACGTAGGGTTAGGATGTGGGCACGCAAGCGGTTTGGACCGCGCGGTAGACCATACACGTACGAGCGGTTTTTTTCGCGCGGAAGAGCCGCGCGAAAGATCCGTGCACACGAGCGGTGTGGTCCGCGGGCGGAACCGCGCGGTTCAAACCGCTCGTGACGTGTCCGCGCACTTAACCTCTAAATCGTCAGCAGAATAGTTTCACGAGTTTCACATAACGTTTTAGCATTAATTTAATACAATTGTTTTTCTATTTGTCATATTTGTCAATACATAAAACTATTTTTAGTCCTCAGACTCGCAAGTTCCAAGTTTCCCAACTGTATCTCGACGGTGCCTTTGTTGAGTGAAATCAACGCTACTATAAAGTTACAAATTGCAATTATTTGTAACCTGCTGGCTGGGTTGTCTACCTACTGCTGTTCTATGCTGGACAAGATATACGTGACAGGTATGCTTTATTCAACACACAGCAATACGATGTAAAGCAATACGAGATACGAGCAATACGATGTTCTTTTTAGAGCTGCCCTTGATGGGAGAAGTACGAAAATAGCTGTAGTATTGATACAACATGCCGTTCAACCGCTTCCTGGTGCCGAAAACGTAGTTGCGACTGAGCGTGCAACGGCGTATGTGAAGCTTGTGATTTAACAGCGAAGCTTTTGTATATTCTGCCACATGCTGATTACTTATTGGGATATATATCTAGGTTTTTTTTTCTCTATATTTGAAGGAAATAATAAATCTTGTTCATTACAGACTAGAGACGGCGTTCTACGATTTGGCGCAAAACTTTTATCATCACGGATATCGGAATGTCAAAAGTCATCGCGATCAACTTACTAAGAATGTTCATTAATACTTATTTGTTCGTCATCAATTTAAAATGGCATTCTTGAATGAACTTAAGCAAGAACTGCATCTTGCCCAAAAGTAAGATTAAAAATATGAACAACCGTGTATTGCAATATATATACATATGTATATGTAAATATAAATGTTTTACAGGCATTATATGCAAGCTTACCACAATCTTCTAGAAACAAGAATGACAGATGCAAACGCAGTAGAAATAAAAACTATTGCTGGCTTTATAAACTACAAGTTATGCAGAATAATGTTTAGTTTAAATCTTCCAAAAGATGCTATTTCTCAATTTAGACTTCACACAGAAAGGTATTAATATTTACTGCAATAATTTATAGATAAAAATTTTAACGATAATGACTAATTGATGTTTATGTTTAGATTTAAACTAAAAACTGGTCCAAAGGAGCTCATGTTTGAACATCATGCTTGGATGAGTAGCCAATTCTCTACATTTGCAGAATTATTTGATGAGGCCATTCGTCAAGGATTATCTGCTGTTCAAACGCTACATCCGGGATATTATTTCCAATTAGCTGCCAGTCATGCAAGTTTACGACAATCTGCGTGTAAAGAACTCTGTCAGGTATAAATATTGTAGTTTTTTTAACAAATACATCATGCTTTCTGTTATATCACTTGAGTTTCAATACTATTTTTTAGCATATAAACAGCTATCCAAATCCAGATCTATTACTAGGTGAAGAGAAACTCGAATTTTATGGACAACGGCCGTGGTGACCTGGGAAATTAAGTGCAGAACCGGCAGACACAGCTAGAGAAGCTATTGGCATACAAGCTTTACAATGCAGGGAAAAGACTGCAGTTAATCATTCTGTAAGATAATTATGTATATATCTGTGCTTTTAGGTAACATGTGATAAATAAATCGTTGTAAAACATTTGCATTCCTTTTCAGATGATAATTATCGGTTTACTAGAAAATGCGATATTGCAATTCAAAGTGTACCGTTGTCCAAAAATGCGGCGATTATTAGGTACATGTCTTTAAAAATTTAGAGATAAAAATTACTTGTAATATACTCATAAAACATGCATAAAATTTCCTTTTCCGTTTTTTTTACAGTCGTGCAAATGGCAGAAGAATACTTCAATGCTCGGGATTATGGCAAAGTTCTTACGTAAGTTAATTAATTTAATTAACTATTAATCTTTTCTCTCTGTACTTATAATAAAAGCCTTCAGCAAATAAAACTTTGTCATTTAACGGCAAAGTTATCGATTCTTTCGTTATTTCCTTTAGACTATCTTCGTGCGTTAATATAGAAATCGTAAAATTTGATTGATCAGATTATTGATGCACATGTTGTGGGAATATCATGGAGAATACGATGGCCGGTTTTACTCACAGATATCTTAAAGAGTGCGTTGCGAGCCGCGTATTTGTCGACTAGTATTCAAGATTATCTTACTTTAGCATTTGAAGCTTTAGGACCTTCAACTACATTCTCTGAGGAACGACAAGCTGTTATTTATAATAATATCAGGAATATACTACAGGTCAGTTTAATAAAGCATTTATGTTTCGCTATTGGCTATGTATAATAATCATTGTATAAGTAAATAAAAGTTTATTTTATTTGATGCAAAAATTAACAAAAAAATGGCTTTAAATTTGGTATCAGAGGAAGCCACCGAATCCAGAGCCAGATCTGCCGGACGATATTAAACATCTTGCTATGGAGAAATGGATGCTGGAATTAAATCGTTCGGAGCCAAATACTTTTACAATTGATGACAATAACATGACATCATTTGTTGATCTTAAAGCAAGGTTCTTGCAACAAACGTATGCAGTGAATACAATGATAACAGTGAAAGTTATCGTAAGCTATTTAAATATGTCTTAATACATATAGAAATATAATAGAAATATAACTTTAAAAATTATTGGGAGTAATTTTCTCTTTACAGGAATATTTGCTGTGGTATCATTGAATTTTCTAATGCATCAATAACAGTCAGTGGACCAGGTTACAATGCTGATATTCCAATTGGTGAATCTCAACAATCAGATCTTATTTTTCAAGCAAAGGAAACGAAAAAATTCTACTTCAACTTTGGAGCGCCTCATCAAAATGATGGCGTAGAAATTCGTATTACCACAGTTTCCTTACAAATGGGTGATAGCGCGCATTGCTGTATCATATTGAGATTCTCAGCTATGGGTAGAGAAACAAATTTGTTGGATCGTTTGTATCCTTAAATACAACAACTTCGGTTTGCTTATAGAAGCTTAATATTTGTTCTTGGTATCCAATGGTTATTTGAAAAGAACCAATATAATTTTTATTTGCATCAGTGGAGGCAAGTTTGAGGCAATAAGACCGTTAATTCACGCGAAGATTAAACAGGAAAAATCGAGTTTAAGTTTAAGCAAAAGTTTAAGTTTAAGTTTTGAGTTTAAGCAAAATCCAATAATTTTGCGCTTTTAGGCGAGTGGCTACCTATCACGATATCCTTATCAGCTAATGAGAATGTTAATGCAGTCTGTATGTAATACTTGTATCTCTTTTTGGAGATGGAGTCCTCACTAGCTTAAACTCTGAGAGTATTGGCCTCGAAATCATGCCGGTGGGTGCTGAAACTGTCAATTTAAAAATGGCTACGATGTATCACATTAGAAAAACCGGTCTCTTACGATGTACTGCTACTGCGGTTAAAACCTGCTTAAAACCTCATTGTACATCGGGCTTTGCGATATAACAAACACGATGCTCTGTATAGTGTATAAGATCACAAGATATAGGGCTAAAGCCATAGTGATGATGTAAGTCAATTTTTTGACAACTTTTTTCTTTTTAAACATATGTCCGCATGTGTAGACTGCATCTATAAACTCAATCAACTGGATAGGTTAAGAAAAGTGACTTACACTATGGCTGTAACCCCTCCTATATACTACACATATTAATTATATTATTAATTATATTATATTAATCTTACGATGTACTGCTACTGCGCTTCAAACCTTATTGTAGATCGGGCTTTGCGATATAACAAACACGGTGCCCTGTATAGTGTATAAGATAGTAAGATATAGGCCGGTATTCATAGTCGGATCTTATTTCAAGACCATCTTAAGTAGTGTCTTAAGACGCTAATACGGCTCTGTGATTGGTCCATGACATCTTAAGATTGAACTTAAGACGATCTTAAATATAAGAACCGACTATGAATACCGGCCATAGGGTTACAGCCATAGTGATGATGTAAGTCAATTTGTTGATCACTTTTTTCTCTTTAAACATATCTCCGCATGTGTAGACTGCATCTATGAACTCAAATCAACTCGATAGGTTGAGAAAAGTGACTTACACTATGGCTGTAACTCCTCCTTATATACTACACATATTATTAATAATTATATTATATTAATTATATAGTACACATATTAATTTATATTAATGAAAACCTCAATTTATATTGTAATAAATACTAATAAATAAAAACATCAATTTATGATAAAATAAAATTATGAAATTAATAACCTAACCTAATCTATATGTGAGCGCGCGCGCCTGGATGCGTATGTGTGCGTGTATAAATGATCGACTGAAAACATCCCGTTTTCATCATTTCCTGATACTGCCCTCAAACTATAGACGTTCCTGCGAAATTCTATGGGAGATGGTACCCCGGACATTCGAACGTTCGTAGTATGTACTGAGTCAATCGCAGTACGTAATGCGATTGTTCTCAGAATATCGCAATATACTTTTGTGATATTCTCAGATTGTTCTCAGAATGTCCCTGTGCTGTGTGGGGAATGCCGCGAGTGAAACATTATATTAAAAATGTCGTTGATCAATATACTGATGAAGAGGTAAATATAATATTTATTAAAAATATTTATTAAATCCAATGTGTTATGAGCTTATTTTTTATCTTATGATCTCTTTTAGTTTCAGAAACATTTTAGACTTGTAAGAAGAACTTGTGAGCATATTATTAATCTGTTCGAACAGAGCAAATATTGTTCTAAAGGCTTTCGAGGGAGAAAAAATAAAACAGCTAAAGAACATGTTTTAGTTTTTTTATGGTACATCATTTTTTAAATCACTTATTTACAAATATATGAAACCGTTTTATTAAATATTACTTGTCGAGAAATATATGTTTTTTAACGCATACAGGTTTGCTGCAAATAAAACAGTAATAAGAAGTGTAGCAGAACGTTTTGACATGCGAATCGCTACAGTGCACCTTATTATCAAAAGAGTTACAAATTTCTTAGTAGATTTGGCTCCAACAATAATCCGATTTCCTGCAAATGTTTACCGTCGTTATCCACATATTCATACAGAATCCCTTAGGCCGTTTTTATTATTTGTCCATTTTCATCGCGACAAATTTTCATATTTGTCTTCTTCTTTCCTGTAAAAATTATCATTTATGATTTTTTGTTACGATCAATTAATATTGTATGTACATTTATATCACACGTGCATGGAAAGTGGCCCATTACGCGCGTTTCACGCGCGTAATAGGACACTTTCCACGTTCTTGTAATATAAAATAGGGTGTGTAACACGTGCGGATAGAAAATTGGACACGCGTGCGGGTGATCGCACTTTGGCTCGTGCGTCCACCCGCACCCGTGAATTTTCAACTTACCGCACTTGTTACACAAATAACTATTGTTCTTTTTCATAATTAACAGTAATTATTAACATAGTACAAATTTCTTACCTAATCCACTCATTGTTATATTTATTACATTTACTTATTAATACGAACTGAAAAACTTTCGCGAGATCTTGAAGCATGAAGTTCCGCATGTGCTACTAGTGCTAGAGCTTCCGTGAACTGTCAGTAATAGGTTAGGAGACACACCTTCCGCCATGATACTGAGTGTGTTCCTAAAGATATCGAGTTTTAAATCGAACTTGAGATCTGACTCGACCCGACCCTGAGTCGGGTCGAGTCAGCAAATCGAAAACGCTATTAGTCATTGAATCACGATACGCCCTTGCACGAATTACCTTTCCCGCAGGAAGCTATTTTTTAGATATTATTTTTTAGATCTCACATTTATTGTCTTACGATACGTCACATTTGTATAGATATATGCATTGATATGATACCAAAAGTGTAAATATTAACATTTTGATGACTGATTCTGTTCGATACAACTTATTATATAGTTTGCCTATATTTCCAAAAAATACAAATTAAATTTCTCACTGCGTTGGTATTTCAATGTAAAATTATTATAATTTACACTAAAGTATACTTTGTGCTGGACAAGACAGTTAAAACAGTGCGCGTTACATGCAGTTCTAGAAAGCATGACATAACGTATAAAATATTATCGATTATGGAAACTTATGCGCATCGCATGTGATGATTTATCATCTTTTAAATACAGACATTGAAGATAAAGAGAGTGTATATATTAATTATGAAACATGAAGATAGAAAATGGTCTTATTTAAGTTTATGCCAAGAATATGACTCCTTTATCTTAAATGCTAAGAATATTTCAGAATAAAATAAAATAATCTTATATGTGTCAAAAATATTATTGTTTTCTTGCATTGTAAACATTTCGAATAAATCACTTTGTATATTATATATTTTAAAAAACATTAATCATATTATTTAATATATCTGTGTTTTTTAACCTTTTCACAAGATAGGAATATATTAATTAATAACTAGGCGCCTTGATATATAATCGTTTTAATTTACTTTATCATAATTTTTTTTAAATAAGTTTTGATATATTTTATAAAATATCTATTCTGTGTTTGCGCAGTGCTGCAGCAGCCATGTCGATTTCACGTTTCACGTAATATTATCATTTTTCACAGTTCACATTACACTTTTCACAATTTACACTAGGGGAAAAGTTTCATGATCGCTGCCCAGATTACTGTCAGAAATGACTAAGTAGAAATTATTTGATTTAACTAACGGAAAGGATGTCACAAACCAATATCATTTCGTGAAAGGTTGGATGATAACAATCAGATCGGTCATGTATTTGAGGCAGCAATTAAAAGCTGTTGGCTTCACCTTTCTAAATATGAGGAATTTAAATCAAGATCCACTGGAAAATCTGTTTTGCCAAATTCGGCAACATGGAATTGCAAATTCAAATCCCACTTGCCATCAATTTGTAGCTGCCTTAAAAACTGTAATATTAAATAAACTCGATGCACCGGTTTCCAAATCTGCGAATTGTGAAAGCGATAATTGTGAAAATTTGGACAATTTTCGAAACTTTTTAAGTAATACTTGTGACAGCGTTCACGACGGCGAAAGTGAACCATTAGAGAACACTACTGACTGTACTTTTCCATGGGTCGATTTTGAAAATTTGAACACTGATGCCTCTCAAGCTCTTTCTTACGTGTCGGGTTATCTTTTAAAAAGGCTACAACTTCCTGATGAAAATTGTTCAAAATGTAAAATTGATTTGTTTTGTACACAACAAGAACAACATGATCTGTACACGGTTTTTAATAGTGATGGACGACAAGACAAGAGTTTCAAGATCTTGTCTTGTCTTGTCTTGATTTTTCAAGACAAGAACATAAATTTCTTGTGCTTGATAAAATAGAAACGAGACAAGATTTAACAAATCGAGCTCAAGACAAGACAAGACAAACTAATCAAGATTCTTGATTATTGACAACTAAAATTAGAAAATTACAAATATATATGTATATTTATACAGGGTGTCCCATTTTAACTTAGACAGCTGAATAACATAAAAAATTGCAATGTAATCAAAAAATGTTTTAGACAAAAGTCGTATGGTTTCAAGGGGGACATAAGATGGTGGCAATGATTTGACCTTGGATGGTCGTTTAAAGCTCACGTGAACGTTACCTCCAATTTCTTACATGCAACCCCCTATATTGTAGTATATCGTTTGAAAGGGCATAAAATAAGAAAATTTTTGGGGCTAACCAGAGGTTAATACGATAACCCGTTCGGGAGTTATTTAAGGTCAAAGTTGGAAAAAGTCAATTTTTGACCTTAAATAACTCCCGAACGGGTCAACGTATTAACCTCTGGTTAGCGCCAAAAATTTTCTTATTTTATGCCCTTTCAAACGATATACTACAATATAGGGGGTTGCATGTAAGAAATTGGAGGTAACGTTCACGTGAGCTTCAAACGACCATCCAAGGTCAAATCATTGCCACCATCTTTTGTCCCCCTTGAAACCATATGACTTTTGTCTAAAACATTTTTTGATTACATTGCAATTTTTCATGTTATTCAGCTGTCTAAGTTAAAATAGGACACCCTGTATATATATATATATAACTTTGTCCAGAAAATAACAGCGCCAATAAGAAACGCTCATCGAGAACAAACGGCCATAAAATTTGGACTACTTTCTTACTTTTCAATCTTTTCTTTGTATAGTGAAATCGCAAAAGTTGTCTGCATCGGCAAACCATGCTCGTGGAACGGTTAAATGCAATATGCAAATGGTTAAATCTATTAGTAAAAATTAAAGTCCTAGATTATCTAGGACTCTAGTAAAAACCAATCGCTAGAGGTGCGTTCCACTTAACGCTCACAACGCTCGTGAGCATCATTGGTCCTTGTTTAACATTTGACAAACAACAAGGATGAAATGATTCTATGAGCGTTGCGAGCGTTAAGTGGAACGCACCCTAGGTGAGCAGGCTGGCGTTCCAAAACTCAATCTGACCAATGCGGACAACCTTCTGACTCTCACTGTACAATACCTACCTTTCTTTAAAAAGTAAGTTTTTAGAGATTATATTATATCATTCTTTTTTGTATATAATAATGTTCAAATAATAATATTGTAAAGGAATATATAATATATTACACTTATACCAAATAATACCAAATAATACCAAAATTTGAAAGAAAAAGAAATTGTAATAATTAAGTCTTATTAATGAACCTTAATAAAGCCTTAAACATTAAATTTTAATAAAACATAAACGTTTAAATATAAATGTTTGTGTAAAATTATAATAATATTTAACACAAGACAATACTTAATAAAGTCTCTTAATATTTGATATTCATATCTACTCGTACTCTTACCAGTAATACAATTTTATGTTGAATTTTAAATTTTAATAACATTTTGTAAAATTTTTTTATTTTTTTATATATTTAGTAAATTTTTTTTCGCAAAAATATATTTTTTTATAACTTTTATAAAAAATCTAAAAAATAATAGAATTAAAATGGTGCAAATCAATATTTATACATATAAAAGTACCAAGAATCTTGCAAGAATCTTGCAAGAATCAAGAATCAAGACAGGATATTGATTGTCAAGATCAAGACACAATGATTCTTGATTTTAAAAATCAAGACAAGACAAGTATGTCCGAGTCTTGTCTTGTCTTGTCTTGAATCCATCACTAGTTTTTAAGGAATATTCAGACAAAGATTCGTTAACGTATCCAAGTAATAAGGTGATTACGTTAATACAAAACGTACACAATAGATTATTTAACTTTTGCGATGAAAATGGACATAAGGCAAACTTAGAGAATCAGCTTTCAAAAAAATATTTTTTAATAACTACAGCAGTGATTTTTGTAGCAATCATCAATGTGATGATATAATCGTCAAAAAGAATTTAGCGTTTTTAATACATAAGTATGTTAAAGATAAGAAAAAACCGGTACAGCTAACTTCAGGCCATTACGAAAAAACCAAGCAATTTAAATCATTGTGATTTAGTTGCATTTTCTGCTTATTTGCATTTTTAGTTTCTCTTTGATATATTTGGTTTTCGAACTCTTTAATTGTACGGTTTTTTTCTTTTTCCCACTTATTATAGAATCGTATATTCTGTTATGTGTTGTATTATTATAGACTTTATTTGAAATCAAAATGTATTTTATGTTACACACTTTGACATAACAATGTATTTTATGTTACTTTGAAATGAAAATGTTTATTATTATAGACTTTATTTGAAATCAAAATGTATTTTATGTTACACACTTTGACATAAAAATGTATTTTATGTTAAACTGAAATTAAAATGTAATTCTGTTACACACTTTGAAATAGAAATGTATTTCATGTTATAAATTTTGAAATAAAAATGTATTTCATTTTATATGCAATTAATTTGTTCTTTATTGCGCATTCCCTCATTTAATGACGAAAATAACATTATTTATTAACATATATTATTCTATATTATTTACAGTTCATATAGGCCATGTTCCGATATACACTGCCAGTATTGAAAATCTATAGTTTACGTATAACGTAAATTATAGATTTTTAGTACTGGCAGTGTATTCGGAACACAGCGGACAGCCACAGATATAGAATGTAGTTCCAGGGCTATGCCGCTTGGAGCGCGTCAATCGCGCGGCGTTTCGTGTTTCCACTGTTACGCAGGGAGCTTGCGCTTCTATTTGTATATTAGTCCAGTCAAAATACGGAAAAAAAGGGGGGTACCTAGAAAAAATTGCAACACAAGGTTTTATTACGTTATTGTGTTCAGAAAAATATACTGAACAACATATCCAAATTCCGCCATTTTCCGCTATCCCTAAGTATGTTTTTTATTAACAATTTACAAACAAATTCGTTTTTCTCCACAAATACGATAAATTTCGAAATTTTTGTAGAGATAAAAGTTGTAGAACAGACAAATATCTACAAAAAATGTTATATAAGTTTTTTTCGTACAAGCAATACTTTTCACGTAATAAATTTGCAAGATATACGCTGCGCGGTATATGTACGGAGCGCGCTGACAGACGTCAAATAAATTGAAGCGTCGCACGCGCGCACAAAAAATGTCATATTTTTTGAACAAATTATCGTACAGAAATGATCAAACAATCGTTGAAAAGCTGAAACTTTCAGCTTTTTAATGCGATTTGGTTCGTTATTCTACGACAATTTTTGAAAATTCTACGATGGTTTAAACAAATTGTTACATGCATTTTTTGCCTTTTTTCATAAAATCAGCCACAAGTAGGTTCCAAATTGTTTAAAAAAAAAACGCCAGCAGGATATTACAGTATATACTTCATACTTTGACCCTACCAGAGGAAAGAAATTACAAAATTTTTTTTTTTTTAAATCAAGCTATTGACATTTTCAGTAATTTTTAAAATTTTTGATAAAACGTTAAAATTAAAAAAGGCAAAAATTGCATGTAACAATTTGTTTAAACCATCGTAGAATTTTCAAAAATTGTCGTAGAATAACGAACCAAATCGCATTAAAAAGCTGAAAGTTTCAGCTTTTTAACGATTTTTTGATCATTTCTGTACGATGATTCGTTTAAAAGATATAACATTTTTTGTGCGCGCGTGCGACGCTTCAATTTATTTGACGTCTGTCAGCGCGCTCCGTACATTTACCGCGCAGCGTATATCTTGCAAAATTTATTACGTGAAAAGTATTGCTTGTACAAAAAAAACTTATAGAACATTTTTTGTAGATATTTGTCTGTTCTACAACTTTAATCCCTACAAAAATTTCGAAATTTATCGTATTTGGGGAGAAAAACGAATTTGTTTATAAATTGTTAATGAAAAACATACTTAGAGATAGCGAAAAATGGCGGAATTTGGATATGTTGTTCAGTATATTTTTCTGAACACAATAACGTAATAAAACCTTGTGTTGCAATTTTTTCTAGGTCTAATCGTATTTTGACTGGACTATATGTTCTGTGCCTTAAGGGTCGGCAGGAGACCCAGGCAAACTCCGAATTGATATTGGAGACCTCGCGTGGTGGCAACGCGAAACTCCGGTTTCAGTGTCACCAACGTTGAAAAACTAATTTCAGGTTCCATGTAGTGGTGTATGTCCGTACACGTACACACACCACTGAATTGCTTACGCGGACGCACGGATTCAGCAATACGGCCCGAAAATGCTTTCTGGCCGTCCGTAGCAGAAGGCAGTAACGTACCAAGGCTAACAAGCACCCGCTTTTAATAAATTACATATATTCTTATGCACACATGTGCGTGAATACAATAAATTTATTTGCTTTGATTGCTATCAGTGTCTCTTACAATTTAGTCAAATATTAGCCTTTAACATTGAACTGTTTTGCTGTAAAAAATAAAAATAAAAATTTCGAAAATAAATCATATCTTTTATTGATCGGCTTAACCGATTTTGATGAAATTTTAATATGTTGTAGATATCATTGAGACACATTTGTGGAAAATTCGGGAAAGATTTCTGATAACAGAAACATTGATAAAAAAAATAAATTAATGTTCTTGATTTTTTTCAGTCCCGATATCTTTCTTGTACATTTACGGAAAAATTTTTCTAGAATTTTGGAGTAGTTTCCTATCGGACATAATTTTTTGGAAGATGCTTCTTGTACCATTGCCATATTTATTTTGTTATGTAATGTTTTGTAATGTAATTATACTTTTGAGACGGTATTCTACAAGTACTTTTTTCGAACCAATAAAATGGATAGAAGGTACTTTCAAAAACAAAATACTTTTTTTCAAAATTATAAGTTTTTTGGTACCATTACCATATTTTTGTTTAGAATCTTGGAATGGAATCCTACGACAAGTAATTTTCCGGAATCGATTAAATAAATAGGTGCAGGTACTAAAAAAATAATAAAATAAAGTAAATTGAAATAATTATAAAAGGATAAACTTTAATCGTATTAAATCAAATGTTTATTAATGAAGTACACATACACATACACGTACACATACACTCAAAATAATGAAGTATACATACACATTCGTTCACATAATCACTCTCATACTATTATTTACACTATTTACAGTTATATTTATATGGATGGACTAATCTTCATCACTATCTTTATTGATAATAGGCGTGATGCCGGCTGTTTTAAATATATTTAAATATATTTAGTATTTATATATTTAATATTTTTTTATTTTATTTTATTTATTTTATTTAATATATTATATATTTAATATTTAAATATATTTAAAACAGACGGCATCACTCCTATTATCAATGAAGATAGTGATGAAGATTAGTTCATCCATATGAATATAACTGTAAATAATAGTATGAGAGTGATTATGTGAACGAATGTGTATGTGTACTCCATTATTTTGAGTGTATGTATACGTGTATGTGTATGTGTACTTCATTAAAAACATTTGATTTAATACGATTATAGTTTATTCTTTTATAATTATTTCAATTTACTTTATTTCATTATATGTTTTTAGTACCTGCACTTATTTATTTAATCGATTCCGGAAAATTACTTGTCGTAGGATTCCATTCCAAGATTCTAAACAAAAATATGGCGATAATACCAAAAAGCTGTGATAATTTTGAAAAGAAAAAT
Source organism: Harpagoxenus sublaevis (assembly GCA_030770355.1). Lineage (NCBI taxonomy): Eukaryota > Metazoa > Arthropoda > Insecta > Hymenoptera > Formicidae > Harpagoxenus > Harpagoxenus sublaevis. The sequence continues at coordinate 10,621 of JASTWR010000982.1, read as the reverse complement.
TTTGTTATTTTTAAGTACTTTTCACACATTTTATTGGTTCGCAAAAATTACTTTTTGTAGAATACTATTCCAAAGTTCTACATAAAATATATGGTAATCGTACCAAAAACATATATCATATTTTTAAAAAAATGAAAGAAATACTGTATTTTTTAAAAGTACTACCTACCCATTTTATTGCTTCCAAAAAATTATGTCCGATAGGAAACTACTCCAAGATTCTAGAAAATTTTTTTCGTAAATGTACAAGAAAGATATCGGGACTGACAAAAATCAAGAACATTAATTTATTTTTTTTATCTATGTTTCTGTCATCATAAACCTTTCCCGAATTTTCCACAAATGTGTCTCAATGATATCTACAACATATTAAAATTTCAACAAAATCGGTTAAACCGATCAAAAGATATGAATTATTTTCGAAATTTTTATTTTTATTTTTTACAGCAAAACAGTTCAATGTTAAAGGCTAATATTTGACTAAATTGTAAGAAACACTAATAGCAATCAAAGCAAAAAAATGAGCATAATCCGTGTGGAGGCACATTGACCCTTCTTATCCGGCTACGGCCTTATTATTCTATCTTTATATAGGAAAATATACATTCAGTCTTAGCATCAGAGCAGAGGGTAACGCAGCTGATGAACAGTATAGATAACAAACTGAATATAAAAATCTTAATTATTACAACATTTACAACATAATGATATTAATAATTAAGATTTTTATATTTAGTTTGTTATCTATACTGTTCATCAGCTGCGTTACCCTCTGCTTGAAAGAGTTTACATAAAAAGCTCAGCGTTGGAAACCTCATATTATTCACAATTCTCCATTACTTGTTTGAAATCTACAGCTTCCTTTTCAGTAATAGAATGATAGTCTTAAGTAATAGGTGATGGCAAAAAATCTGAAATTATTGCACTATCATGCAGAAGCACTAAGAATTTAAAAATATATTTTTATGCATATTAAAAGATATATTAGCAATCAGTCTAATTACAAAAGAAGGTGTACCAGATAATATAAATAATAAAAGAAATTATTTATTAAATCTGCAAGTAAAACAATGTTATATGATATTCTAAGGTTAATTAGTAATAAACAACATGAATTAATAAATCGAGTGGATCGCAATTTAAACTGAGTTAAGATTGCGTCGCAAAGTGACCTCAACCATATTATGGGAAGTATACTTTATAAAATATTTCTTGTTCTTTTACATGCAAGCTCATTAATATAATTTACTTTTTATCTATTATTATATATTTATTTTTAACGTGGTAAGTAATTATTCTCTTCATTTATATATGTATTTATATATGTATATGTATATATGAATACGTACACATTTTATATTTATATAAAGCATTCATTTATTAATTTGTGGCGTAATAACATTAATCTTGTAAGCAATGATTGTTTTTATAACCTGTAATAACTTCTATTTGACCTTTGTGTATTTATCGATGTATATACATGTACGTATATAAATACACGTGCAAAGATTGTATGCATTATATATATAAAACATTTTTTTGCAGCAATACCGATGCCGCTCATTCCTGGCCACATGCCAGGAAATTTTGTGCCTGGTATGCCGGTGCCCCAGAGGTGCATAATTTTTGTGCAAGCACCTCCAGCTGTGAGTATTTTTATAAAATAAATATATTTAGACAGAGAAAGAGAGACATCTCTGTCTCTCTCTCTCTCGAGACTTAATTTTACTATTTAAAAATAATTTATTTTTGTAGGCTCATCAAACGGATCGTCGTCGACGTTATCGCCAACGTCGTCGTGAGCGGCGGCAACAGCAACAGCAACAGGTGCAAGTGCCTCCGCTACCACCGCCGCGCCGCTGCAACCACAATGTCCGCCGCCGCCGCCACCACAATGTCCGCCGCCGCCACAACAATATTATCCACCGCCGCCGCCACAATTTCCACCGCCGCCTCCACAATTTTGAAATAGGGGTTGGGGGGGGGAAGAAAGGGGCAAAGAGGTCGAGGTGAAAAAATAACTCGCAAAAATCTTCCAATTCCATTTTCATTAATAATATATTATTAATGAAAATGGAATTGGAAGATTTTTGCGAGTTAGAAATGCTGACAAAATTTTCTAATTTTTATAATTTCACTGAAAATAAGTAGTACAAAAAAAGTAAGTAGTCTTTTGTAAGTAGTAATTTGAGGTGTATTTTGAGGTGTAAATTAAAATAAAATAAAATAAAAAATAAAAATTATGCTTACTTTTCATTTTTAGTGTATGTATACCTATGGGATGGATATAGTTAACTTGCGATTATAGTGCATCATAAATGATAACGTGTAGGAATATTATCACGAGTGCTATATATTAATAGTGCTATTTATTAATTTTTAATTATACATACACACACAAACACACATAGATTCTTCTTATTTTTCAAAATAATCTTTATTTTTGTTCTTTCTTTACATATGCATATACATATACAAAAAAAATAAAAATAATATGATAGCTGGTTTTTGCTGACATTATCTCTCAATATTTGCATCCGTGTGCTCACGTATTAGTGTTTGTACTTTGTACATGGATGCTACTACATATGCGATGTAAGAGAGACAAAGATGGAATAATGCTCTCGACTTCTTGTCAAGCAGTCAGTATGTTACCACGAAAATTTTCCCAGCTTCTTAGATCTAGTGAGAACAGTAATAACAATATTTTAGCCAAAATATCGAATAATCTTATTCCATTTAGGATATTCTTAATCAGTAAGTTCATCTGTAGAGCGCTAAAGAGCCCGATTTTGCATTTTTGCTCTTAAAAATTTATAATAAATTAAATACGGACTCGCGGCTAACCCAACCTTACCTGTTGCTAGCTGCCCATTCCTCCAAGTTTATTGAAAATTTTTATTTTTACCTTTTTTCATAAAATAGCTCTTTAGCGCACTACAGATGAGCTTACTGATTAAGAATATTCTAAATTGAATAAGATTCATTGGGTATTTTGGCTAAAATATTGTTATAGCGAATCCGTAATTCCAGGCCGGCCGATAGGCGTCTCCACCGTGTCTCCTGCCGACCCTTAAAACGACTGCAACGCAGACGAAACCACGTGGAGGGAGACAAGAGAGAGAAAGGAGAGAAAGATACGAAAGATATCGTAGACAGGATAGGGGAAGAAGAGAAAGTCAAAGAAATTACCGATATTAATTAAATGATTTTAAAAGCTTAAAATATTGGAGTTCATGTTATTGTAAAATGTCGAAATAAACTTATTTAACTCAAAAACAACTAATTTTTAGCGTTTAGAAAATAAGGATAGCGAGCGTTAAGCGCACACTAGATAACTCGAGCGTTAAGCGCTCACATTCGATGTATCCTAAATGTATATACATATATATATATACAGGGTGTCCAATCTTAAACAGTTGAATCGAATATCTCGAAAACTGAGCCCGATAGACAAAAATGTTTCAGACAAAAGGCTATAATACACAAAATGCATAGCGTAGCATAAGCATAGCATAAGACAGCTGGACCAATGAGCATCCAGCATAATGTCGCCATATTAATTTACATAAGATGCTCATTGGTCCAGCGGTCTTATGCTATGCTTATTGCGACGTTATGCATTTTGTGTGTGACGGCCTAATAAAGCTATATCCACACAAACTTGCATAGCCGCATAAACATATGCATAAGGAAATGGATTGGTCCGGCACTCGTATATGGACTTATGCACTCGTATACGGACCAATCAACTTTCTTATGCTTATGTTTATGCGCTATGCAAATTTGTCTGGGTATAGCTTAAAAGTTGCATGGTTTGAAGGGGGCCACATGATGAAAATATGGACTTAACCCTGAGTGGCCTTTTCAAGGCCAGGTCAGTGTAATCGATGTTTTCTTAATTGAAACCCCCCATATTGCGGTACATCGTTTGAAAGGGCATAAAATAAGAAAATTTTTGACGCAAACCAGAGGTCGATACGTTGACCCGTTCGGGAATTATTTAGAGTCAAAAATTGGTTTTTTTCAACTTTGACCCTAAATAACCCCCGAACAGATCAATGTATCGACCTCTGGTTTGCGCCAAAATTTTTCTCATTTTATGCCCTTTTAAACGATGCACTACAATATTGGAGGTTGAACTTAAAATTTTTCAGTGCCCCAAGGAACTTTAACTCAAAAATTTTAAGTGGAACCTCCCATATTGTAGTACATTGTTTAAAAGGGCATAAAATATAAAAAATTTTGGCGCAAACCAGAGATCGATACGTTGATCTGTTCGGGAGTCATTTAGGGTCAAAGTTGGAAAAAGCCAATTTTTAACTCTAAATAACTCCCAACCGGGTCAACGTATCAACCTTTGGTTTGCGCCAAAAATTTTTTTATTTTATGCCCTTTCAAACGATGTATTGCAATATGGGGAGTTCCAATTAAGAAAACATCAATTACACTAACCTGGCCTTGAAAAGGCCACTCAGGGTTAAGTCCATATTTTTATCATATGGCCTCCTTCAAACCATGCAACTTTTGTCTGAAACATTTTTGTCTATCGGGCTCAGTTTTCGAGATATTCGGTTCGACTGTTTAAACTCGGACACCCTGTATGTATACAATATATATATATATATATATATATATATTGTATATATATATATATTGTATATATATTGTATATATATATATATATATATATATATATATATATATATATTTATATCTAATAAAATATGTTACGACTACAAATGTATACATTACCTGACTATATGTATATGCATAAGCAAAGTAAACAATGTTACATGTATTCAAAAATAAAAAGATATACTGAAATGTTTGTGTAACCATTTATTTTATATATAAAATATTGAGAACGTGTCAAAAAATTATTAAATAAGACGATATTAGTACGTCTTAAAATAACGTCCAAACGACGTCTTAAAATAACGTTTAAACAACGTCCTAAAAAAACGTCTAATTATCGTCGTCTTAATGCGTTGTATCAAAGACGTCGTAAATAGTGACATAAGACGTCAGAAAGACGTATAAACTACGTCTTTCTGAAATCTTTTTAAGACGTCTAGGGATTTTTATGACGTCTTTTAAACGTCTTTATGACGTCATAATATTATCTGGGTACTTGAATGTATTGACTCAAAAACGGACGAAGTAAATTCTCTTTAGTCAGTTCGTGACACGCGTATATCTATCAATTGCTCCTTTTCAATATTTAAAAATTACATATACAATATATAATCATCTTTACTAATATTTTTTAAAGGGAATACAATATGCATTTAAATAATATAATTTTTATTATATTTTTCACAAAATTATTACGAATTGAATATTATGCAGTAAGAAGAAAAAACAGATTGTTACACATTCCTTTTACAAATTCCATAGCAAACAAATTTGTTATGTACGATAATGATTAACTTCATTCATATTTTGTTCGTTAATTTTAACTCGTTGCATACTAGAGATAAAAAATTAAAAATGCGTTTATATAATAAATAGTTTAACTATTGCCAGATAGTTAAACTATTAGACTAGATGACACTCAAATAATTTGGATTATATATAATTGGATTTGTATAATATACTCTCTAATATTAATATATAAATTTCTTACAATAATCATTTAATGAAAATGTTCATATGTATGTAAATCTTTATATATAAATCATAAAAAAGAAGAGATAGACGTAATATGACATTCTTTTTCTGTCTTGTTATAAATATAAAATTCTATAGCGAATATTCCTTTAGAATTGTCAGTGATTCAAAAATATGCTATACCAATTGAAAATTTAATCTTTCCTGCTGTGGAAATGCAGCTTGTATATGTGCACTTGAATCTATTACAATCAAACTTTCCTATTCTTAACACGTCGGGACCAAATAAATTTCCTATTCTTAATTCTTTCTAAATCTCTACTCTTTTCTTAATCTCTACTTATTATAATAACATATGAACAAAATAAAAATATTATTGCGTTAATTATCCTATTAACAAGTAGGATTAGAATACGCATAATATTCTTCTTTATTCACTTTCACTTTACAAAGTCATATGGGAAATCATAGAACAGGGTAAAGCACAAGAAAAAATTTTAAAGATGCAGAGGTTAAAAGCGTTAAGTGTAGAAAAGTGTTAAAAATAGGAAATTTAGTTATACCTATATTACGACCTTTAATTTAAAAAGATTATTATGCACAATACATTTTATATATTAGATTGTCGGAAAGTTTGTTTCAAATCTTCTATGTAACTTCAGGACGCAATATTTTACTCAAAGAGTAACTTTATTAAGGCAAATATGTACCGCTTTGTTCAATGACCTTGGCTCATCTGTCGGGTAGCTGCATAATGACCTTGCTTTAAAACGAAGGTTTCTTACTGGTAAAGAATTGATCGAGGTGAATTTTGAGGGCTTCCAAAGACCCAAATTTTTTTTTTCCCAAAGAAAATTTTTTAATGAGAGAAATAGGTATTAGTCAGATGGGGCAAGGTCGGAAGAATACGGAAGATGAGGAAGAACGTCCCATTTGAAATCCAGCAGCTTCCTTAGCTTTCTACGGATGGACACCCCGATGTGAGGTCTGGCGTTATTATGGTGAAAGACAACTCCACGCCTGTTGGCCAGTTCAAGGCGCTTTCGTGCGATGGCAGCCTTCAGTTCATTCAGCTGAAGACTGTACTTCACCACGTTGATAGTCTCGTCCGGTTGAAGAAGCTTATAGTACATCACGTCCTTAAAATCCCACCAAACCTTCAAACCTTCAATACCACTTCCAAACTGTCTGGTGAGTGACACAGGCATCTTTATACACAGAATACATCTCAGTCAGGGTCTGCGAAGCCGTGAAGCCACGCTGGAAGCAATACAGCATCACACGGCGAAAGTGGACCTTCTTGTTCTCCATCTTTCCATCTCATTTCTGCCGAAATGGTTGCACTTATGGAGGCCTGCGAGGTTTATTTGGCGGGCTCACAGATCCGGGAAGGTTTATTGACAAACACAAAATCATCTGAAGCGCCCTTACCCTCACTGATAGCATAGCAACGCGAAGTGCGCGAAATTTGAAATAAACTTTCCGAATAACCTAATACAGACTTAACCCAAGTGGGATGTATAAAGCAATGAACAGAAATGCGTGCGCACGTGCACGCACATATACTCCTATCGCGTACGCCTCCATATGCACACACTCACTTTCACTTTTTCTCTCATATACATCCACATATGCATGCAAGCATACACGCTTGAGAACTAGAGAAAGAAAGTAAAGAGCAATAGAAAAACTCGATTAAATAAGATATTCCAAATGTACCGTATCATCTGTTAATGGTAGATTGCAGAAATTATATGGACTAATACCAAAATATCGAGACTAAATAGTTTTTAAACAAAAAGCATTTGAAGTTGGTTAATCAGGCTGCCAAAAACTCAGGAAAAAATAGCAATATCAAATATATGTAACATCTCATAGTAGTAAAATCACTCTTAAATATCGACATGTTTTGATATTAATTAGAATCATATAAAAAAAACATTAATCTGTAATATAAAAGCTTTGACAGTATAATCTACATGATATCCTAATACCTAATGTAAATATTCCATACTTATACTGCTATTTTTAAAATAAGAGTACAATTGCACAAAATTGCAAAATTATTTTTTTATGTTTCTTTTTCTCATCACTGGGCTAACATTTTCGAATTATCTTTCTTACTTCTTCTCATCTAATTGGCCACAATTTCATGAATATTTCTTTCTAAATAAGCTTTTCCTTAATTTTAATTATGATTTGAAAAATCAGTTTTTTATCATTTTAATAAAATTATTCATATTTTTTAATAAAATTACAATTTTTTAAAAAACATAATTTATTTATTTCTGAAGAAATTTAAAAAATTGTAACAATTAGTACTTCTTAAAAAAGATGTATAAATGTAAAAATTATTTTTACAAAATAGTACTATAAACATTTGCTATTTAATGTTATAATTTCATGTTCCTTGCAAAAATTTGTCTTCTTTCTCTTTATCTCGATATTTCAAATCAAGGCTTTTAGTAGTAAATGTTAGCACAGGTTAAGCCCGTTGTCCACGATGCGATTTTTCGTGCGAGTTTAGTTGCGAGGAGTTCTGCCAGCTACTGTGCAGGCTTCGCAACAAGAAAAGTTGCTTGCTGCGAGTAGCGCTGTGTGCAGCGTTGACAGTTTTACGTGATAGAACGAGTGCTATTTTCTCTGCGTGTTTTATTGCTAGGCGCTGTAAGCCGCCAATGAGAACCATCACGTGATTATCACGTGACCTAGTCGCTAGTTCTCATTGGCTACTTACAGCACTTGAAAAGGGCTTTACAGGTGACAAATCTAATAAAAATTTAAAACAAATTTTTTAAATTACTTCTCGACCAACTGCTTCCAACCATTTAAACTGCAAGAGGAGAGGAGACTCCTGAGAATAAAATTTTCATATATAATTATATATAAAATACGTCCATGTATGTTTCTTTCTCTTGTATAATTTCTGCTTGTATATAGAGAATGATTCTAATTAATATAATTTTGAGAATACATAATACAATAATATATTCAAAATATTTTTAACATTGTCTCAATGTTGTTTATTTATGTGAAGACTCTGTTGTGCTTGTTAATAATATTGAAGAAAAGGTATACAAAAACATTTAAAATATTAATTTTTCTTTTCTAAATTGTTTCTTACATATTTTGATTTATATGCAATTATTTCTAATATATCTAAACGTTTAAAAAAAGAAGTTAACATAATTTTTTATACCATATGTTATATATAAGGTGTTTTTTAAATTGACACACCTAAATATCTCGAAAACAGGGAAAAAATTTAAACAGTTGTACCTATATAATTTTGGGGGGAATATAACAGCATTATTTATTTTTAATTGGTGGACGTTGTCAGGATTATTTCAAGGTCAACTTTATTTTTTAAAATAAGAACCTATATTTTTTTTATGGCATCTTATTTATGTAGAAAGACAAACTTTTGTTTAAAACATTTTGTTTGCCTAATATTTTTTAAGATATTTAAGGAAACTTGGTAACTTTTTCAATATTTATCTGCAATATCTCGATAATTGTTTGTTGCAGACAAAAGTTGTCTTTTCACATAAATAAGATGCCGTTTAAAAAATATAGTTTCTATTTAAAAAAAAATTAAGTTGACCTTGAAAAAACCATGACAAAAGGGAAGTGGTACAGAACTTTTAACTTGATTTGATCTCATATGATGTTGCAATAGTGTCCCAAAATATAATATTATTGTATAAATTATGTTACAACATACGTAAGTGTTTACAAAAGGTGGGGAACTATTGTAACAGCATATTTGAGATCAAATCAAGTCAAAAAGTCCTGTGCCATTTTTCCTTCGGACAAACAATTAAGATATCGTAAGCTAAATATTAAAAAATTTTCCTCAAATATCTAAAAAATATTAGGCAATAAAAAATGTTTCAGAGAGAGAGAGAGAGAGAGAGAGAGAGAGAGAGAGAGAGAGAGAGAGAGAGAGAGAGAGAGAGAAAGACAAAAGTTGTTCAAATTAATTAATAGAAAAAGATAAAATAAAAAATAGTAGGTTTTATTTAAGAAAAACAAAGGTCACCTTGAAATCTTGAAGGCATCTCCACTTAGACAAGACATGTCTATAATAAAATGTCCCCGTCGAAACCGAGTAAGTATTTCTATTGAAATATTTTTTCGAGCAATAAATAGTTCGGGAGATAACCGCGAAGAAAGATAAAAATGGGACGCCCTGTATATACACAGGATGTATCCAAAGGTAACGTCAAGTTGGTTGACCATCAACTAGGAGGTGAAAAAGGAGCTTCAATAGAATAAAAAATGTATATAAATGTTGTATTTGCTATGTTAAATATAGCACCTCATGCGTATAGTGTGTTAGGGGTTTTACATTTGCAAAATAAGCATATCTCATCATGTCTCTTCTAGCTTTCTATGTAAAGCTTCAAACTTCTCTTTCTGTGATCACGATTTAATTTCCTGCATATGAGCTTTGTGATGGCAATGCTGCTGCAGCTGAGAGGAAATTTCAGATGCGATTTCCGCGAAGATATCCTAATAGGTCAGTGTTTGAAGCCTTACATCGAAGGATGAAAGAGACATGATGAGAGATATGCTTATTTTGCAAATGTAAAACTTAACACACTGTACGCATAAGGTGCTATATTTATTAACCATAGCGAATACAACAAAAGTTTATATACATTTTTTATTCTACTCCAGCTCCTCTTTCACCTCCTAGTTGGTTGACCTTACCTTTTGATATACCCTGTATGTAATATATACAGGGTGTTGAAAAAAGGTGGTACCAAATTTTAGAAGTATGTAGTACCGGACTCATAAAAACAAACTAAAAAGTCTTAATAAGCATTACTACAAAAATTATTTATTTCCGAGTTATAAAGCATTCGATGTACTCTCCATTTGTATCACAAGTATGCATTGTATAACGTTATTTACACGCGACCACTCGTATGCTCGTCCTTCATGAGCTTCTAATGTTGACGACAAATAATGAACATCGTCAAAACTTTGGAAGATATTCCTC
>JASTWR010000981.1:0-65404 GCA_030770355.1 Harpagoxenus sublaevis | reverse complement strand
TTTTTACGAACAACATCTGAAAATCATTAAAAAATTAATAAAATGTATATTTTATAAAACAAGAATGTTTAATTTATAAGATTATTTATTATTTTTATCTATTAACTTATGATCTTTACCTAAAATGACAGCTGCAATGTTTAAATTTTTGAATGCTTTCTTCTTTTTCGCACCTTCCCAAGAGTATAGCATTCCGACTTCGTTTAATAGAATTCTGTACATTATTCTTTTAATCAACTCCTTTACGTTGGATCCTCCTATACGACTCAGCTCTTCAGTCTAAAACAGTGTACTCAGAATTAGATTTTTGGACCGATATCTGAGGCAATCCCTCCGTTCCCTCCACGTTTAAAGCTCGACGGCCGAACCACCGAACTCGCGTATAATCAATGCCGTACATACATAGATTAATTCTAAATATTCCTATACTTCTATTGTAGCAGCAAGTGAAGCTGGAAGTTGCAAGTTGATTTCCCCTAGTGCTTTCTCATTCTATCATATAGAAAAAATATGATCAATATAATAGAGTAAGAAAGCACTAAAAGCAAATCAACCATCTCATTCGCAAATTCCGGCTTCATTCTGTAGACGTAATGTTTGGTTTATGTCATTAACATGTCTACATGAAATATGCTGGGATACTTTCTGCCAAATCGTCTTAATAATATTATTAAAAATATATTATTATAATATACATATATATATATATATATATATATATATATATATATAATGTATATAATAAATTACATATACAAGGTATTTTAAAAATGGAATGATTAATTATTCGGAAATTGATTGAGAATCTAAAAACAAAAAAAAATTGATGAACATAGCTCCGGAAATGTGTTGATTTTGAAATAACGCCATTTTTATGTTGAAATTTCAAATTACTTTGCTTTAGAACTTTTTGTCAAAATTAAAAGAGATAATTTTTAAAATTTATAACATAATTAAAAACTTGTAAAAATTATCAAAATTTGTGAAAGCCACCTCTTCTTTCAATTTTGACAAAAAGTTCTAAAGTAGAGTAGTTTGAAATTTTAACATAAAAATGGCGTTATCTCTTAATCTCAAAATCAACACATTTCCGGAGCTATGTTCATATCAATTTTTTTCTTGATTTTAAATTCTCAATTAATTCCCGAACCAATTCATCACTTCACTTCTAAAATATCTTATATTGTATATCTATTATATAAATTATTATTATATTTTAAAATATCTTGTAATCTATTATATACATTATTATTAGAATTCTCTCTCTCTCTGACAGAAAATTATAAAGTAAACCAATTTGAAATTTCAACATAAAAATATTTTGAAGTTATTAAGGATTAAAGTTTACTTTTGAAATATATCTTATATAATACATATTAATAATATAAATTTTATTAATATTTAAATATTTAAGATATAAAAATTTTAATGATGATTTACTCTAATTGGTCTAGCGAGCACTGGTCTACAAAATTTTTTAAATAAAGGCTATTATATATAGAGAGAAATCAACATTAAATTTAATACATATTAAATCGTTATTGTAAAATAAAATTCATATAAAAATTGAGATAAAAAGTCTATTCATACCAATGCTACTTTATTATCGAATATCGATTGATGCGTTAATCCATTCTTCTACCTCAATTAATGATTCTTCGGTCATGGGAAACAAATGTACGATTTTCGAAACTTCTGATCTATCAATATTTACGACAGCTTCGGTGTTTACTTTTGTACTTTTAATGATAGTGTTGACGCTATCCAACATGTCATTAACTTTTAGATGTAATAAGTTTATTTCTTTCAGTACTTCCTCAAAAAATTCTGAAATTTAAGAATCAACAATAATTTACTAACATTTCACACAAATATATGTGTAAATAGAAATATTCATAAAATATAAAAGAATAAAATTATAATACAAACATAATTTACTCACTTGAATTTAATGACTGATATTTTGCAAAAGCATTCTCGATCGCGACAACTGAATTTGCAGTTGATGCAGAATTTGTCTGTGTAATATCTGTAAAAGATAAAATAATATGGTGTATTATAATTTATTTATTAAATATAGTTTTTAATAATAATTAACAATTTGTTGCCACCACATATAGTCATCAACAATATTTAAAAAAAAACCATATATGCATATTATATGCAACAGTTCAATTGTGAGTTTTACTCATAGATAATAATATTTACCATTCACTGTTTTTTCTGAATTTAGAAAAGATCTCACGGGGTAAGTATTTCCATCATTGGAGTCATCATGTGAGGATGTTTCATCATTATCTGACAATCGTTTATTTCGATGTTCATTATTTCTTTGCTTTTTTCGTATGCGTTTTCCTCTAATATCTTCATTATGCGAAGATAGCTCATCAGTAATTTTCGCTCTATTAGCTTTTTTCTTGGCGACTTTTAAATTATCTAACGACAAAAAACATTTTTAAAAAGTTATTATGTATGTAGTGAAGTATGCATAAAAAAAATCACATATATTAAAATGTAATAATAAGTGTTTAGCTATATTAAAAATATATAATTAATTAATTTAGGACTTGCAGTCTGCACATCAGAAAATATATATTAAAAAAATAAATAAAAAGAAAAAATATAAATAGTCAGAAAAAAACTGCAAAATATTAAGATAAAATTAAAAGGAAAAATAAGACAAAAAGAGTGTTTAGAACTAGATAATAAGGACTTGTTGCGTATTTTCATATTCTTATATAATTAATCAAGGTTACCATATAGCCCCAAGATTACAGCAGGATATGTTTTCCATAATGAACGATCCGGAGTCTGTTGATTTTTTATCTTTTCTTCAATGTCACAGCTATTACAAGACTGTGGTGGCCAATAACAGGTCGAAGTTTTTTCGCAATACCAGTTGTTTGGTACAAGCTTCAACAGTATTTTCCAAATCAAATTTAACTACAAGCCAGGGCATCTTAAACTGTTTAGTAAAATTTTTTACATCAATACAAAACAATGTTACAATGTCTTTCGATTTTTATCACATCAACCCTCATCCTCTCTCCTCTTAAAATTAATAAAAAAATAATTAAAAAATTATTTAAATTATTGTGAAAAAAATATATATTTTATTTAAATTAAAGAAAAATATATACTTTATTTAAATTAACAAGAAAAATTTACAAATTAAATTATAAAAACAATTATTATAAAAAAGAAATTATAGATTATAATTAACTTTAATAAAAGTTTCTAAACTCATTCAATTAAAAAAAATTTACTATATTCAAAAAATTTTTATTTTCTAAAATATCCAATAAATTAATTAGCAATCTATTAAATATAGCCAATTAATATATACGTAAGCAATTAATAATCAATATATACATATAATATATTGTATATAAATCAATAATTCAATAATTTTAATAAAAATTTAAATAAAATTAATTTTTTGTATACATTCAACTTTTCATTATACTTTCATAAAATATTTGATTATATAAGAAAATATTTTATGCCAAGATTATTTCGACTAGCTTCAATTTCTAACTACCTCCAAGAATCGAAAAGTCAATAACTCGAAATCACGGACGCGACAGTTTTCCCAATCACATTCATATTCTACGATAACGTAACATGCGCAACAAAAGGACAAACGTGAAACTTTCTGCCAATGCGACAACACGAGCTAATAAACCGCATTTACATAGGCTGTGTTCAATAATTCACTAACAGAGTAAAAGATCTATAGTTCATCTTATGTATAAACGCAGACGCGACACATATACACACATAATACGACATAATTTTACATGAGATATCAAGAGACACGGTAGTGTCTCGCGCCAAGTACGCGCGCAGCGAGACAGCCGTGGCTCTATATACGCGACGCGACGAGTTATATATATGTTGAGAGTACTCGAGATTTTGAGATCTCGATAACTAGTGAACGGATCAAGTTCTAACTAGGCTCAATGAAAAGCTTGGACCAAATTTATATAATAAAAGTATTTTTATTTTCCCCCTACGTGGCCTACGAAAAAATATATTGCGATGCAAAAGTCCAGACCTGAAAATTTTACATTAAGAAACGTACTTCTCCGTTTGCTAGTCTCGCCACGGCGCGCGGCGGCACCACCGTCGTGTAACTTTCACCTCCTTGACGTTTGCGGCGCTATTTTAGAGCAACAAAGTGCCGCTAGCGGTGCACTTGGTGTACTGCGTGCAGTCGCATTGCCGGCGCCCCGCGACCACCGCGACCCGGCGGTGTGTGACCGTACTGTGACGTGACAGCGCGGAGCGAGATAACCTACGCGGCTGGATCGACTCGGGCTTTGCGCGATTCGGGAGTGTGTGTGTAGTGAAAAACGTTCAAGTCCGGCTTGCCGAGCCGGACTCGCGAGTTAAACTCGTACAAAAATAATGGGCCGCTTTAGACGTCCGCGTCGTCGAGAAATATTCCGTCCGTGTCGAGGTTATGATGCTTATCTGTAACGTCGGAAAATTGAGATACATATATTGTTTACGACAGCTTCTTTGCTTACGATCACGATCGCAGCACGATGGATCGTAAGCTCATTACGACGATCGTAACGTTCGTCGTGACAGTTATCGTATGAATTATTAAGGTGCGTCTACATCTATCGTAACGCTGCGATCGTGATCATAAGCAAAGAAGCTTTCGTAAACAATATCGTGGGTGAGATGTTACGAAACGGGCTCGGCGTCCGACGAGCCAAATTTCGGGACTATTCGGAAGTGTGTGTGTGGTGAAAAACGTTTGAGTCCGGCTCGCGAATCAAACTCGTACATGTTATGGGCCGCTTTAGACGTCCGCATCGTCGAGAAATATTCCGTCCGCGTCGTCGCGTCTGAACACTCCGAACGAAGTGCAGTGCTGGAGTGACAGAGTTCGCGCCTTGCGGATGGCTGGTTCCTGGGATACACCCTGTGCGAGGGTCGCGAGGTTTTATCTATCGTACGTATTGCTCTTTTTCGCGGTCACGCTCGCGTTCCCCGCTCGCGTTCTCTCTCTCTCTCTCTCTCTCTCTCTCTCTCTCTCTCTCTCTCTCTCTTTTTCTCTAATAATGACTATCAAATATATCTGACAAAATTAAATCTAAATATTTTTTGTATTATAACACAAAAATTATATCTGACAGTGACATCCTTAATTAAAAGTGCAGTGTAGTTTGTATTATAAATTATTAATTGCCTTATTTTGTTAACAAACTTTACTATACATATATTATCTACTATGACATTCTGCCAATAGCATCGTACATGCCAAATTCTGTATCAAATCTGTTTTTCTTTCGACAAAATTTATTTATAAAAAACACTGCATAATGTGCTCTCGACAAATTTGACTTTGCCTTATATATTCATATTTTGTGTCTTAATTTTTTTAATGATTTATAAATTTATACAAACTACACTGCACATTTAAGGATGTCAAACTCTCAGATATAATTCTTGTAAGTTATAATACAAAAAATATTTACATTTGATTTTATCAGACATAAATGTCGATGTCGATAGACATTATGGCGTTTGATGTATCTATAACAAAAAGGGGTGATATCCGTACAAAATTACCTTTTACAAAAAGGTAAAAAAAAGACGCCAAGCACGCGTGGTGTACCTTGAAAAAATCGAAGTAGTTATCTTTGTATACCTCGAAAAAATCCAAGTAATAACTTTACCTTAAAAAAACCAAAGTAATATATTTACCTTGAAAAAATCGAAGTAGTTATCTTTGTACCTCGAAAAAATCCAATAATATCTTTACCTTAAAAAAACCAAAGTAATATATTTACCTTGAAAAAATCGAAGTAATATATTTATTACAAAAAAAAAATAATATCTTTAAATTATGCGCCAATTAAATATATATTATATCGAAAAATAACTATTGTTCTTTTAAAAAATGTATTCCCATTAAAGTGAAAAAATTAATATAAAATGTAAAAAATTTTAGTGAAAAAAACTTGGCGCTGCTAAACATAATAATATATATTAATGAAACAATTTCTATAAATGAAAAAAGTACTTTAAATTAATGTGTGAAAGTCTTTACATTCACATTGTAATTATTAATTTAATATTTTAAATTAGTTATTTATTGCTTTCAAATATTTTAAAATTTGGCAGCGCCAAGTTTTTTTCACTAAAATTTTTCACATTTTATATTAATTTTTTCACTTTAATGGGAATACATTTTTTAAAAGAACAATAGTTATTTTTCGATATAATATATATTTAATTGGCGCATAATTTAAAGATATCTTTTTTTTTTTTTTAATAAATATATTACTTCGATTTTTTCAAGGTAAATATATTACTTTGGTTTTTTTTAAGGTAAAGATATTATTGGATTTTTTCGAGGTACAAAAATAACTACTTCGATTTTTTCAAGGTAAATATATTACTTTGGTTTTTTAAAGGTAAAGTTATTACTTGGATTTTTTCGAGGTATACAAAGATAACTACTTCGATTTTTTCAAGGTACACCACGCGTGCTTGGCGTCTTTTTTTTACCTTTTTGTAAAATATAAGTACACACACAGGCAAAAATGTACAACACAAGCGGACAAAAGACGATAGACGACGACTCGCCTGTGTTTCACGTGGTCCCGTATCTCCGAGAGGCCGAGCACAATCACTTATTTTATACTAGCCGATTCTATACAAACCGATCTTGGTCGCTTATTTTGCTTGAGACCGGTCACTCGAAATAATTTTTAACAGCAATAACGTCACCGAAAATTATCAAATTCACTAATGGCAGCCACGTTGCCGGCACGACTCGAAAACACGAAAATGCAGTAAAGAAAGTCCTAGAGCGATTAAAGAGTTTGTTTCACAGAAAAGCAAGTTATCTTACCAGCTTACGATCTCTTCTTTTTTGAAGATTTGGCGTACTTTATTTTTTGAGGGACACTGCACACGTTTGCACTCGTACACGAGGAGATCCGTCTCAGGTCACAGCACACGGAAAGAGCGAGGTAGATGGTTGGTCCTGCTCGATACGCGATCTTCTTCTTCTTCTGCTTTGTGGCGCTATACTCGATACGCGATCGATAGTAGTGACGCCCCACTACATGTGCGACCATACAGATATAAGGCCGGTATTCATAGTCGGTTCTTATATTTAAGACCATCTTAAGTACAATCTTAAGATGTCATTAACCAATCACAGAGCCGTATTAGCATCTTAAGATATTATTTAACACGGTCTTGAAATAAGATGTGATTATGAATACCGGCCTAAGAATAGAGTGCGCGAGCGAGCTGAAAAAGCGATATAGGAATAGAAAGAGAAAGCTGCGCGTGGGCCCCTTCTGTCTTTGTTTCGCATGCGCGCGTAAACAAAGACAGAAAGGGCCTACATGCAGCGTTATTTTTCTATTCCTATATCGCTCTTACGTGCTAGCATATGACTCGTCGCGCACTCTATTCTTATATCTCTATGTGTGCGACAACTGAGAAGCATATGGCCGTCGCGGTTTAGCGCGCACAGGCAAGTACCATGCCGAGACAAAAGTGTGGTTTTATCTAATTAGCGCATTAATCGCCATTAATTTACTCGCTGAGCTGATTTTGTTTTTTTGTCGCAAATATGCTGATCCGTAATATTTTGATCACCGTAATATTTTGGCCGCTGTCGGGCGCTTTTCATATTTCGGCAGACGATATTCGTAGACAACCACCAAGAGTTCATGATACGGTCATGGCTCTGCACGCATCAAGCTATTTCCACACAAACTTGTATAAGCCCATAAACATAAGCATAAAAGAATTGATTGGTCCATATGCATGTGCATAAGGAAATAGACCAATCTGTTTCTTTATGCATATGGTTATGCACCTATGCAAGAATTGTCTGGACAGACCTTCAAAGATCAGTGCGCTTAATTTTGATTTGTCCGATACCGGGCAACATCGCCGACAACGATTGACCTCGTTTCTTGACTCTTTTAACGACAAACTAGTAAATTTTCAAAAATTTTACAATTTTTATTTTACTAAAAAAATTTTTTTAAATACAGCGTAAAAAATAAAATTCTAAACAAATTTAATTTTAATATAAATATATATATATTTTTTAAATATTATAAAATATAAATTGTAAAGAGTATAAATGTAATATTAAAATATATTATGAATAAAAAGTATATATTATTCCAAAAAATAAGTATTTTTTATTATAGTTATTCTTTACATTTTTTATTAAATAATTCAGTAGCCGTTATATACGCCACTAATAAAAATTACATGTAGGGATAATAAACCTCTCTATAGCTTTATCAGATAAGAAAATAATTATATTGTTATTTTAATAATAGAATAGATTGATTCTACCCTATTCCTTTAGAAAAACACTAATAACAACAGTATTTTCATGCATATATTTACTTGTTGCATAAACATGGATGGAATAATGTATACATATGTTATGTATATTCCAGCTATCATCTTGAATGAATATACATATCACATATATCTATACGATATTCTATGAATATTCATAAATATATATACATCCATGTATGTTGCATGCATGTGCATTTGATGTACATACATGGAATGTACAAGACGTAAGTGTCACGTATATTTCAGCTATCATCTCGAATGAATATACATATCACATATATCTATACGATATTCTATGAATGTTCATAAATATATATACATCCATGTATGTTGCATGCATGTGCATTCGATGTACATACATGGAATGTACAAGACGTATGTGTCACGTCTATTTCAGCTATCATCTCGAATAAATATACATATCACATATATCTATACGATATTCTATGAATATTCTTAAATATATATACATTCATGTATGTTGCATGCATGTGCATTCGATGTACATACATGGAATGTACAAGACGTATGTGTCACGTATATTTCAGCTATCATTTCGAATGAATATACATATCACATATATCTATACGATATTCTGTAAATGTTTATAAATATATATACATCCATGTATGTTGCATGCATGTGCATTCGATGTACATACATGGAATGTACAAGACGTATGTGTCACGTATATTTCAGCTATCATCTCGAATGAATATACATATCACATATATCTATACGATATTCTGTAAATGTTTATAAATATATATACATCCATGTATGTTGCATGCATGTGCATTCGATGTACATACATGGAATGTACAAGACGTATGTGTCACGTATATTTCAGCTATCATCTCGAATGAATATACATATCACATATATCTATACGATATTCTATGAATGTTCATAAATATATATACATCCATGTATGTTGCATGCATGTGCATTTGATGTACATACATGGAATGTACAAGACGTATGTGTCACGTATATTTCAGCTATCATCTCGAATGAATATACATATCACATATATCTATACGATATTCTATGAATGTTCATAAATATATATACATCCATGTATGTTGCATGCATGTGCATTCGATGTACATACATGGAATGTACAAGACGTATGTGCTACGTATATTTCAACTATCATCTTGAATAAATATACATATCACATATATCCATACAATATTTTATGTATGTCCTATAAATGCATATCCATTCCTGTATATTCTATGTATGTACATGACAAATACATGATATTATTTTCACATTACAGACACTCTATGTATATACATAGAATATCTAGTGTTTACTGGGCAGGTGTAAGCTATCGACAAAATTCTATTCTTTTATCTTCCTTCCATGATACAACAACTGTAAACACTCTTCAGAAAATAAACACATAACAGATAGACTGAGCATACAAAAGAAGGAAAAAATGTGGTCAGTTACTGATATTAAGTTATAAGTATGAGTACGTCTAGTTTAACTAATAAAGTAAGGTGTTGGCGCAATAATATCGTAAGCTCGCATTTGGTCATTTGACCTGCGGCAACCTTGGTTCAAAGCGCGTTGAACTCGTAATGAGAAGGGTTACAAACGTAGGTGTTTAGAAAATTATGTTGCCATTTAAAAAAATTAAGTTTACCTTTATTTAACCATAACGCTTCCACCCAAGGTCAAATTTTTTGTTATCAAAAGATGTCCCCCTTGATACCATACAACCTAAAAAAAACCGGACCTCGATATTTCACTTGGTTATCGAAATATTCAGCCTGTTACGTTTGAAATTTAACATTCGGTATATGGGAAATATTAAAATGATCAAAGCTAATAGATCGGTAAAAATTTTACCATGAAACCAACAGTAACTGTTGTTATATTAAAAGAACAACCGCACCTTTTGATTACAATAAAGAGATATATATTTATTATAAAGTGAATAATTGTGAATACAGACTTCTTGCAACCTCGCGTTACAGAGAACAAGAGAGAAATGAAGCTTCTCCTTAAAGAAAGAGGGCGTCAGAGTGAGCTGTGTGAAGTTGCCCCCCCCCCCCCCCCGGCACTACTGAAAATCGAATAATAACTATTACCATTCGTTTGGTGGTCTTTTGGTGGTGTTTGGTAGTCCATTCCCAATGTTTGGTAGTCAAAGCTGTAATTAATAATACGAAAAAACGACATAAACGCGTGAAGTTAGCCACCCCTCTTACTAGGGGTGGGCAAACCCGAGTTTTTCTTCTCGAACCGAACTCGAGCCGAACTCAATATTAAGTTCGCGAACTCGAACTGAACTCGAACTTCTCTTTATAAGCTTCGAACTCGAATTCGAACTCGAATTCAAACTCGAATCCGAACTCGAATCCGAACTCAAACTTTTCTTTATAAGCTTCGAACTCGAATCCGAACCGAACCTCGAACTCAAACTTAACATATTTTAAGCTTTATGTTAATACATTCAACTTTTATCTTATTAAATAAAACTTTAGGCAGATGTAAAAATATTTTACTATTTGGAAGCAATAGAAATCTTAACTTTATGTTTAAAATATGATTAAACAGAGAACTATATCGAAATTATCGAAAGTTCGAAACAGATACTGATTCTAATTTTACATAATTTTATATGTCTTTGATTTAAATAATAAATTAAATCAAGTTCACAGTGTGGAAACTGTTATAAAATATTATAAAGTAAAAGATCATTAAAAGCCAAAACTGTCAAGAGAAGAGTCAGGACAATATTAGCTAAATCTATGTACAGATAAAATTCTATTAAAACTTAAACGCTCTTACTCTTACAATGCTTTGATTTTACATTTTTCTAAATTTGAAGCCAAAAGTAAAAAATGAATAATATTATAATAACAGTTGTGTTGTACATATTTATTGCTTGAAATTTTACAAAAAAATCATAAAGGAGCTTTTTAAAACAAAAAATACATATAAGGTAAATTAATGTTATGACTTAAAATTGTGACGTTAATTAAAATACTTTAGTAAATTCCGCAAACTTACTATCTCTTAGAATTAGAAATCATAAGGAAGAGAGGAATACTAATAATACTATTAAAAAATATAAATATTTTTAAATTGCATACACATAGACACATAAAGTACAATCTAAAAATTATTAAATATGAATTAAGGAGTAAGGATGAAAACCAAGAATACCAAAACAAGTACAGAAATAAGGATGAAAACCAAGAATACCAAAAACCACATGTAACTTAATTTTAAGTAAAAGAATGCTAAACCAGCTAACAGTATTAGAATCAGAAATTAAAGATTATCATGAAGAAATACCAACTGCTCAACATGCTCTGTTGTCAAACTTTTTCTACGATTAGTTACTATTGCACCTGCATGTGAAAAAAGCCTTTCACTCGAAACTTCAGTTGCCGCAAGCCCCAAATAATGCCGTGCAACAATCACAACGTGTCTGAAGGTAGAAGTGTTCTCACGCCACCACTTTGTGGGATCGTTAAAAACATCAATATTTTTGGTAATTATTTAGAATAGCGGCTTTTCCCAATTTTGATATTTTTTTGCGATTGTTTTGATAAAAAGCTGTGTTGTGACTCCAACAACGATAATCAATCGGGGGAGGTCGAAGAATATGTGATCTACCTATTTTTTTCAGCAAAAACAGGTATTAATTGACGTATATGTGATTAACTCCATACTTTGTGAACTTTATTTGCATACTTCCACTACTTTATTGCAACTTTCCATGTGAAGCAAGTTCCACCCTACAATTGTTGTGTAGGTGGAAAAGTGCGTGCCATCCCGCCAAGATAAAGCAAGGTCGGTAAATATGCAGAATAGTAGCCTCCTCACCGATTTCGTTGAACTTAGGCTTAATCGACGCGTTTTTGCACAAAACAACCGAATCTGGCAGAAAAAAGTGTCGCTCTGCCCCGCGAAGCCAGATATTAAGGGCTCAGACATAATGCAAGGAATAAGGAGCAAGTAATAGAATTCATAGTCGCATCCTTTTTTAATAGACGCGCATTGGAAAAGGATGCGACTATTAATATCTATTTCTTGTTCCTTATTCCTCGCATTGTGTCTGAGCCCTAACAGTTAAAGTTGACGACTATCAGGTTATGAGACCTGTCATACCGACAAGATGTAGCGATTACGAACATGCCCCGCAACCACATGCGTATGCTCAATATATCCTATATAATATATCAAAGTACATGCGTGGGCGGGGGGCTTCGCCCCGTGGGCGAAGCCCCCCCCCCCTGCACCCCAAACCTATGATTGGTGTGAGTGAACCTAGAAGTGTGAGCGAGAAGGGCTTAGCCTCCTCACTGATTTTAGGACACGCCTTTGGCGTATGGATTAGTGACGCGCTTTAAAAGTATTTAACTGTTTAAAGCGCGTCACTAACCTATATAGGTTAGTGACGCGCTTTAAATAGTTAAATACAAAATATCTGCTTTAATGAAAATCACAACTTCAAAATAATACTCTTGCATACGCGTGCGGCCACTGAGCATGCGCATGTGGTTGTGGGGCATGCTCGTAGTCGCTACATCTTGTCGGTATGACAGGTCTCATAATCTGATAGTCGTCAACTTTAACTGTTAATATCTCGCTTCGCGGGGCAGAGCGACACTTTTTTCTGCCAGATTCGGTCGTTTTGTGCAAAAACGCGTCGATTAAGCCTAAGTTCAACGAAATCGGTGAGGAGGCCACTATTCTGCACATTTACCGACCTCGCTTTATTTTGGCGGTATGGCACTTTTCCACCTACACAACAATTGTAGGGTGGAACTGGCTTCACATGGAAAGTTGCAATAAAGTAGTAGAAGTATGCAAATAAAGTTCACAAAGTATGGAGTTAATCACATATACGTCAATTAATACCTGTTTTTGCTGAAAAAACTAGGTAGATCACATATTCTCCGACCTCCCCCGATTGATTATCGTTGTTGGAGTCACAACACAGCTTTTTATCAAGACAATCGCAAAAAAAATATCAAAATTGGGAAAAGCCGCTATTCTAAATAATTACCATATTTTTAGTATGAAAAAAGCTATCAACCTAGAATAAAATAAAAGCTAAGGGCTAAATGACATATGCGTAATTAAAAACGTTATCATTGAAATTTTATATCTACTTGACTTAAGTAATAAGTCTAAAAATTAAACAAAAAATGACCGATAAACACTCAACTGTTACTTAAATAGAAGAGCACTATAATTTATAAATTCAAAAATTGTCTTAATTTTTTATTAAATTAAAATCGCAACTAAAATATTGATTTACCTCTGTGTCTAAAATCTCCTGCATATCCATAAAGTCACAACGTGAATTATAAATAGTGCATCTCTCTCGAACCGCATCCCAAACAGAATTTGTTGAGGACTGGCCAACTAAAGTAGTTTCAGTTATCATGGACTGTTGACATTCTGATACTTGTTCTTGGTTTAATTTAGGATCTGAAGTGATTTGAGTACTTGTGTTTGTTCTAATTGATTTATCGTATGCTTTATGAACCTCATTCTTCAACTTCTTTGTAGCTGATTCAACTTCTGCAGAATCTGTTAATATTGCCAATCTATATCTAGGATCGACTGCCATAGCAAGAATGTACACATCATTATTTTTATAAGCTCTAAAACGATTTTGAACTTCTTTTAACAGATTTCGAGCAAATATTATGCTAGTGTCAGTATTTTACAAAAATATTTCACCGCTTTTACACCACATATAGACCATTTTTAGCCCGTTTTTAGCAGTACTGCCTTGGGTTTTAATATCAATAAACTTATTGAGTTCAGTTTCAATACTATAAATAACTGGAAGCAACATTGAAGCTGTTGGTAAATTTGAACTGCCAAGAGGGGCAGTGACATCAGCAATAGGCTTTAAAATAATGGTCACATCTGCAAAAAAGAATAATTCTTATACTCCATATCCATAATATTGAGTTTAGAAATGTGACCACAAACTGTTATTGAAAATTGTTGAAAAACCAAATAAGAAGTAAAATTTGTCAATAGTGACCATAAAATTTTGCAATAATGACTATAGAAGGAGCGGAACAAAAAAGAATAAGAAATTACTTTTTACTAAATTTCATAATAAGAAATTCTCTCTCAAGAATAAGAAATTACATTTTACTAAATTCCAAGAATAAGAAATTACTTTTAAATAAATTCCATTCAGCATGAGTTAGATTATCCTTGCCTGCCTCATATCGCTCTGCAACAATTGCTTTCTCTTGTTCTACCGATCGGTTTAATAACAGATATTCTGTATTCCAACGTGTTTTGACCATTGTAATCATCTCATGAAGAGGTAATTTGTAAAGGCGTTGATAATATTCCAATCTCGTACGGGCTTTTGAACTTCGATGATATCTTGTTGCAATCCGCTGTAATTTTTCCAGTATTGTGTCGAGTTCTAAGCCAATTCTTGCATGTCTTATACATAGTTGAAGAGTATGATCAGCACATAACAAGTAATTGAAATTATCTAGAGAAGACAACGCAGCAAACATGTTAGCAGCGTTATCAGTAACTGTGTATAATGGAATTTCAATATCTACTTTCCATTCTGACAACATGTCCTTAAGTTTATCTGAAATAGCTTTTGCTGTATGAGGCTCTGGAAAATTGTAACAGCCTAAGGTCTTACTGATAAGAAAGAAGCTACTGTTGATATACTGGCAATTAAATGCAATATAATGATGCCCTGCTCGTGATGTCCATAGATCAGTCATAAAACAAAATGATTCGACATTTAGCTTATCTTTATCAATGATTTCTTTGATACTGTTTTTCACTTTTTCATACAAATTAGGTACTATGTTTCTTGCAACTTTACTGCGAGAGGGAAATGTATATCTTTGGTCAAGCTCGTAAATAAATTCTCTAAAACCGCGATCTTCAACAATAGAATAAGGTTGAAAATCTAAGGCAATCATTCTCCCCACTGCTTCATCCAGCTTCTTTTTCTTTGAAAAATTTTCTAAATAAGGAGCATTCTTTTGAAAAATATTAGGCAAAGAAGACTGCATTAAAACGTTATTGTTATTGCTTGCTTGTCTTTTTAATTTCAGCTCTTTTCTCTCTTCTTCAAGCTCTAACATTTTCTTGTTTTCTTCAGGGTGCATTTTAAGATGCCGCTTCAATGTAGACGTAGTGCTCGTTGGTGTTGAGAGAACTTTTACACACTCTTTTACTTTACATTGAGCAGAATTTTTATCTATCTTCTCGAAAAAATCCCATACAACACTAGTACCAAAATCTTTGCCTTGATTATTATCTTCATTTTCTTCATCATCATTTTTATGTTCATGTTCATATATATTATTGTCTTGTTTATTTACATTAGTTTCTACACTTTCTACAGTTTCTATCACATATTCTAATATATTTCTATTTTTGTTTTTTTTTATCTTTCCAACCTTTTGATTTTAGCTTTCGTTTTTTCTGTTGGTAATGCCGCTGTGTTTGCTGCTGTGATTTATTGACTTTATTGTTATTTTCTTCATCATTGTTGGGAAGAGGTTCAGGAGAGTCAATATCCGAAATATCCGAATTGTCAAATTCTATTTCCTTCTATATTTTTCTTTTGAAATACTGAAAAGATATATATATATATAGAATAGATAGTACTGAAATAAAGACATATAGAAAAAATAAATCAGTATGTTAATATAAGGAAGCAATATGTCAATAAAAGAACAAAAGCAGCAGTGGAATTATGTAAGCTGACAAATAATAAAAAAAATCACAACCTTTTTTCTACTTATAATTTATAAGTACACACAAAAGCTAAGACGATAATATCATTAAATAGAAGTATACTAAGGGGACTATTCTGAGTGTAAACGTTGAAATCATTACGTGTTTTACGCAGATATAATATACTATAGAAAAGCTGCGCACAAAGCACGTAATGAGTAATGATATTGTTAATGTTTACAGAATAGGTTCCTAACCTTAACCTCTAAGTCAACATAAATTTGAATATAAACTTGCTTGAATAAATATCAGTAATTATTCAGTTTACACCCCCTCACCCCCGATTTTGATGAACTTAGGCTTAATCGACGCGTTTTTGCTCAAAACGACCGAATCTGGCAGAAAAATGTGTCGCTCTGCCCCGCGAAGCGAGATATTAACAGTTAAAGTTGACGACTATCAGGTTATGAAACCTGTCATACCGACGCGATGTAGCGACTGGTAGCGACGTAAACATGCCCCGCGGGGGCATATGCGCATGGTCTGTGGTCACATGCGCATGCTCCGTAGCCACAGGCAGTTTAATGCACAAATTTTGAAATTAGCGAACTTAAACAAATGAAGCACAACAATGTTATTGTCAGACACGCGACACGCAATCGCACGCTTGACGCCACGCAACAATGTTGGGCTTGTTAGAGTTTGCCCATTTAACGTATTGCCAACAAAAGTTAGTAGATTTTTTAATCCAGCATGGTGTTTTGGCAGCTACAATTAAATGTAGTAAATGTGGCAGTGATGTTAATATCGATAAAGAAACATTAATGTACCGATGCAAAAAACGGTACTATGTAAAAAATATACACAAGAAACGTGTCTCGATGCAGTGCAATTTCGACAAAAGTTCCAAAGCAGGTACATGGTTCGGCAAAAGTCATCTTGACGTGGCAACAATATGCAAAATTGTTGCATGTTTTTTGATGTTGCGACATCCACGTCAAGATGACACTCTGGATGAAACTGGCGTGCCATCGTCGGCCACGATTGTACATTGGTTTAATTTTTGCCGAGAGGTAATTATATTTTAACATGTTCATAAATATACGTACTGCATATATGTTCTTCAAAAATATATAGTAATGTATGAAATAAAAAATTAATATTTTTTTTTTGCAGGTCTGTGTGTTCTGGGCTGAACAGCATAGTGAGAAACTTGGTGGCCCAGAACACACAGTCAAAATTGATAAGGCAAAAATTGGAAAGAGAAAATACAATCGTGGTCGGCTCGTCAGAGGTAACTGGATATTCGGAGGATATGAGCGAGGCTCAAAGAAAATTTTCATCGTTCCAGTTCAGGATCGGACGGAAACTACACTCCTGGCGTGTATCAAGGAATGGATACTGCCAGGAACTACGATCATGTCAGATTGTTGGAAGTCCTATAATTGTCTAAACAATGAGGGCTTCCAACATGCGACAGTCAACCATTCCTTCAACTTCGTCGATCCTGAAAGCGGTGAGAGATGTTTAAAATTAATATATATATTAAAATAACCAAAATTGTACAGTTGTTAATTATATTATTTTTATTCCTTGTATCTAATAAATTTTTTTAAATTTACAGGCGCTCATACGCAGCACATAGAGCGTGTTTGGAGAGAAGTTCGCGGCAATATTCCAAGGTACGGAACCAGGGAGGATCACGTCCTTGGATATTTGTGCGAATTTCTTTTCAAACGCGCTTATAGCCGCCTGGAACGAATTGAAAAGTTCTTTGAGCTTATCGCCGAAATATATCCTCCGGCATCCACCTCTGAGGACCAGCCAGGGACATCCAGAGATCAAGAACCAAGTACCAGCACTGCTTGAACACACGTTTCTTGTGTATATTTTTTACGTAGTACCGTTTTCTACATCGATACATTAATGTCTATTGATATCAATATCACTGCCACATTTACTACACTTATAATTGTAGCTGCCAAAACATCATACTGGATTAATAAATCTACTAACTTTTCCTCACAATATGTTATTTAAATTCTATCACCTAACATCCTTGCGTGGCGTGCGATTTCGTGTCTAATAGCAATAAAATTGTCGCGCTAAATTTATTTGAAAAGTATTGTATACTTATAATGCATATCACTTGGCTTTGAATAATATATTACTTGAATTTTAATGATAAATGAGTATGAGTATGTATTAAATCTTCGCCTTACTAAAGAGATGAGTCTATAATATACTAAAAATAGATACAGAAAAGATTAGCAAGACCCCTACGCAAGGTAGGGTGTTGCCCCTCTCTCCACAATTACCCTCTTTGCCAACGCCTGTTTCACGACAGTTTTTTGTACTAAAGTAAGTCTTGTTTTCGTAATAGATGTTGCTTTTGCAATAGAAAAGTGTTATATCAAAGTCGGGGGGGCGGAGCCCCCCCGAACCCCCCTGGCCGGGGGCTTCGCCCCCTGGACCCCCTTCCCCGCCGGGGGGCTTCGCCCCCCTGGACCCCCCATTGGGAGTTTCGCTTACACGTACTACATGTTAAGTTGTAAAGCGAGGTCTAAGCTTGGGAGCTTCGCCTAGACCTCGCTTTACAACTTAACATGTAGTACGTGTAAGCGAAACTCCCAATGGGGGGTCCAGGGGGGCAAAGCCCCCCGGCGGGGGTAGGGGGCAGAGCCCCCCGAAAGGGGGTCCAGGGGGCGAAGCCCCCGGCCAGGGGGGTTCGGGGGGGCTCCGCCCACCCGACTTTGATATAACACTTTTCTATTGCAAAAGCAACATCTATTACAAAAACAAGACTTACTTTAGTACAAAAAACTGTCGTGAAACAGGCGTTGGCAAAAAGGGTAATTGTGGAGAGAGGGGCAACACCCTACCTTGCGTAGGGGTCTTGCTAATCTTTTCTGTATCTGTTTTTAGTATATTATAGACTCATCTCTTTAGTAAGGCGAAGATTTAATACATACTTATATTCATTTATCATTAAAATTCAAGTAATACATTATAAATATACATGCGTTTAAAATTCGCGCACTTTTGCATACGCGTGCGGCCACTGAGCATGCGCATGTGGCCACGAGCATGCGCATATGCCCCCGCGAGGCATGTTCATGTCGCTACCAGTCGCTACATCTCGTCGGTATGACAGGAATCATAACCTGAGAGTCGTCAACTTTAACGTTTAATATCTCGCTTCGCGGGGCAGAGCAACACTTTTTTTTGCCAGATTCGGTCGTTTTGAGCAAAAACGCGTCGATTAAGCTTAAGTTCATCAAAATCGGAGGTGAGGATTGTAAACTGAATAATTACCTAAATATCTTATATTCTTCCACTTTTCTTGCTGTCAATGCAACTGTTAGTGTTAATTCGTCAGCGCGCCGGTATTGCCGGCAACTCGTGATACGAAAGGTTTTCTATTGTTACATGCAAGGCGCAGGCTGCCCACTGCAGTGCTGCACTCGCTGAACTGGTGGTGTGACCTCAATTGCACACTGGTGCACTCTAAGTTCGAGTCAACTGTAACAAGGCTCGAACGGTTCGAGTTTGAGATAAAATTTGGATTTATTTATCTCGAAATCGAACCGAACAGTTCGGTTCGAGTTCGAATCGAACAGTTCGTATTTCGAATAGTTCGCACACCCCTACCTCTTACACAACTCGTCTTTCCAGACTATAGGGTGATCCAGGTCACCCGGAGGAGCCGCAACATACGTGTTTCTCATGAAAAACTGAGTCGAAAATGTCAATAGCAAATTGTTGTGAGGTTAATAGTTTTTAAATGATGAGCCTTTGGAACTGTCCAACCACAGGGCGTACAGTTCGCTCAAGTGCGGCGCAACAAAGCGGCCGGCCGGGCGTTTTGACGGGTACCGTTTCGGCGCTCAGACGGGCACGGTGTCAAACGACAAAAGATTCCGTGAAATATTAAAATTAATATCTACTGCTATAAATTGGGTACATTTTAATTGATGAGAAGTAATGTCAATTGCAAATTCGATAAGACATTTTTTATATCAGTAAAAAGTATGTGCTGTTAAAATACATTTATGTATAAACAAATAAATTAATAAATAAAATAAGTTTTAATTAAATTATCCATCAAATTATCAATTAAATAATATTAAAAACATTAGTCGACAAAGTTTTTCAAACATCTTTTAAAAAGTTTTTTCACAAATATTAGAAATAATTACATAATTAATATTAAAAAAAATTGACATTTGAAATTCGCATTTGCCATAAATAAATATCTCATAGATTAAGAAAATAAAATGAAAAAAATTCCGAATTACGAGTGAGAGGAAAGGAAAGTATTACAGTGAAAGAATCGAAGTAAGCGATGCGAGCCGTTTTCCCGCGAGCTCGCCACTCGCGGGGGCGTTCCCGCAAATTACTTCTCTAACACAGACCGCGAAAAGCAATGCACGAAAACTGGGCGCCAGGTGAGATAACGCGCATCACGTTTTACTCGATTACTCGTCCTTGCACAAACATAATCGTCGCGATACCGTCTATCTCAGAGCGAGGTTCGTGGGTTAGTTAGGGGGAAAAGGGGAGGGAACGTAGCGCAGAGAACACAGAAATAAAGCAGAGAAGAAGATATGGATAAAATTAATAGTTAAATGTATTTGGAGCAAAAGATAAGTGTATGAGCGCGGAAAAGTAATGGAGAAAATAAATATATGTTGGCGCGAACAGCGCAAACAATAATGTGTGTGTGACTCGACGATAGATAGAACGGAATCTCGATAACGCAATGTTAACTGCACGCGGGACACGAAAACAAAATTAAATCTTACACGCTAACACGAACACGCGACCATCCAACTACGCATGCATACCCGCAACGCGAGACATTCCACACGCATACACGGAACACGAAATCTTACGCACGCATACCCGGAATACGAACAACGTGAAATAACACGCCAGCACACACGAAACGCGAAATACGCGGGTCGCCACGCAGTTTCACAACCCCAGATGCACGGGTCGCCACGCGACACACAATGCACTTACACGCGCAATCGCCCCGCGCGGGCACGCAGGTCATCAGCTGACGCGACGACCGATGTACCCAGCACATACGATCGCTCACACTCACCCGGCACGTCTCTTGATGCTCTCCGGCGCAAACACCGTTTTTTTACGCGCCTCTAAGTACTCGCGGCACGCGGTACAGTGGACAGGCACGAGGTCACACACACAACGCGCGGGCAAAACCCGACTTCCGATCGCACACTCGCTACGCGATGACTGCCGGTCGCGACGGAATTCCCGGGGATGGCGAAAACTCACGCTATCACAATCCGCTCTCGGCCGGCCCTATCCGAGGTCTTTCCGACGTCCTTTCGACGTTCTTTCGGCGTTCCACTACACGCGGTATTTGCGGTACTCTCCGACGGCGAACTCACTCGCGAGTCGAACACGAGGGCACCGGCCGCGAGCGGAATTACAACAGCTGGTCTCTCTCGCACGTCGGATCGCCGGTCGATGGGTCGGAACGGGCGGTAGTCTCCGTGGCTGACACGACAGTGACGATCTTGCGGCCCGGCGGGATCACCTCGGGTCCCCGCGCTTGCGCGCCGAATCCGCTTCCCGTCCCAGCCATCCGCGCCACATCCTGCCGTCGATTCCCGGGTCCCTGGATCCGCTCCGCCTGCCCGCGGAATTCGAACGGGTGGTGATAGGGTGAGTCCGGCTATGAACGCCGGACGTTTGCAGGCAGCGTCCTGCGGGTCCGGCTGGCCAGACCGTGACCACGCCGACGGGCATCCTCTCGCGTTCGGCGAAGGCGGCGGGACCGTCCGCCCGCTCCTGAGGTAGCGGTACAGAGTATGACGTGGACCTCCGCGGGGCGTCCCCCTTGGGCGTCCTTGTTCCTCCTCTGGCGGCGGTATGGCTCGGGACGTGTGCGGCGGCCCGGCGGCGGACCCGCGGGTGAACCGCCTGACGGCCACCCCGTCTCCCTCGC
This sequence comes from Harpagoxenus sublaevis, assembly GCA_030770355.1. Classification (NCBI taxonomy): domain Eukaryota; kingdom Metazoa; phylum Arthropoda; class Insecta; order Hymenoptera; family Formicidae; genus Harpagoxenus; species Harpagoxenus sublaevis. The sequence continues at coordinate 43,341 of JASTWR010000981.1, read as the reverse complement.
CCCTTCTCGACGGCTCCTTTGGGTCCCGCGATGCGGCTTTTATGCCATTACATTTTGTTTTCGGCGCCCCTCCGGCTGCAAAACTCTAATATAATTATCAATTACATTCGCCCCCGCTCGAGTTACACCGCCCCCGATTCTGCCCACGGCCGAGCTCCGTCCGGGAGGAGGGCGCGACTTTTGCCACGTCACAGCGAGTAATAAGCCGAATTGTTACTACAAATTATATTTTAAATAATTTTTCCAAAACTTTTACAATAAATGTTCAAAATGGCCACCTTCCATTTCACGACAAAGCTGAGCACGTCTAATAAAATTCTCTCTTGATCGTTGTATCATTTCAGGCGTGATGGTTGTAAGCGCTTCATCAATTCGATCACTTAATTCCTCGACAGTATTTATAGGCATGCGATACACGTAGTCCTTTATTGTCCTCCAAAAGAAAAAATCAAGTGGAGATAGATCTGGTGATCTCATTGGCCACGCTTGAGGACCTCCGCGGCCAATCCACATATTAGGATATTTTCTGTTTAAAATATGCCGTGAGCACTTTGCATAGTATGAAGGAGCTTCGTCATACTGAAACCACATAACACGTCGCTCTTCCAATGATATATCCTCAAGTAATTCGGGCAATTCTTTGGAGAGGAAATCACTATAAATTGCGCCGTCAACTCTCGCAGGAAGTTGGAATGGTCCGATCTGCATATACAATTATGTTCTATTGTCATTCTACTTTTTTGCATACCTTCTTACTCACTAATTATTCTGCAATTATTTTTTAAAATATCTAACGTTATACACGAAATGTGGAAATGTAAACGTGACTATAAAATGACAACATTTAAAAATTGGTTGTATTAATTTTCTAGACGAACATAACGTTAACTACGAATAATTTCGCTTAGATGTTAAATTGACTGCAACAACAATAATGATTTGAATTTCCGAGTTTAAGAAATTAAATTTTAATATTATCCAACGTTTCTATTTCTAATACAACAAGATAAGAAACAAAATATTTATTATTATTAAAAATAATTCTTGCTACAGAATTCTTGTATATTCCAGCCCACAAGTTAATGCTGAATTTGTGTTGATAGCTTTTAATCTTATACACATACGGATTGTGTTGATAGCTTTTACTCTTATATACATGCGGATTTTCATCTGCGTAGAAATGATAGTTATGCGTATTGAAAGTCCCTTCTCTCGTAAACATCAATTCGTCGGTGAATAAGATGTTTTCCACAAAATGAGGATCTTTTCTATGTCGTTCTAAAATCCACGTACAGAAATTCACTCTGTTTCCATAGTCTAAAGGCATTAAATTCTGTGAAAAATAGTACGCATGCATCTTACTGTCTTTTAGGATTCGTTGAGTTGTTGTGAACAACAAATTAAGCACATTAGCGATATTTCGAATGCTCCTCGTTGGATCTTCTTCGACTGCCTCTAGCACAGCTTCTTCATTTGCCACATTTCTAGCACACGACGCTGGTGTTCTTCTTTCTGCCGTGATCGGATTAATGATCCAGTATTTCTTACCCGATTAATTAATCGCAAAATTACATTTCCATTAGGATGTCTGGAATTCGGAAAACGTTCAGCAAATAATCTTGCAGTAGCTTTTGCGTTTAGTCCACATTCGCCGTACAATATTATTATCTCACAATATTCTTGAGCTGAATATTCCATGATAATTTTATCAATAATGAAATACTCTTCTTAGACAGAAAATCTCGGATACCGACATTACAAAAATGGTACTTATTTGTTTCTACAAATTCTTGCTGTATCAAGGAACAAACAAAGAAATGTAATGTCGGTAATATCGTAATGTCGGTCAAACGCAACGTGGTCAATCTCAACGTGGTCAATAGGGACGGTGGTCAATCGGGACTGTGGTCAATCGGGACGGTGGTCAATCGAAACCATGGTCAATCGGGACGGTGGTCAATCGGGACCGTGGTTAATCTGGACGGTGGTCAATTGGGACCGTGGTCAATCGGGACGGTGGTCAAGCGGGATCGTGGTCAATCGGGACCGTGGTCAATCGGGACCGTGGTCAATCGCAACGTGGTCACTATTAACGTGGTCAAACGCAACGTGGTCATTTTAAACGTGGTTAATCTCAACGTGGTCAATAGGGACCGTGGTCAATCGGGACGGTGGTCAAGCGGGATCGTGGTCAATCGGGACCGTGGTCAATCGGGACCGTGGTCAATCGCAACGTGGTCACTATTAACGTGGTCAAACGCAACGTGGTCATTTTAAACGTGGTTAATCTCAACGTGGTCAATAGGGACCGTGGTCAATCGGGACTGTGGTCAATCGGGACCGTGGTCAATCGGGACGGTGGTCAATCTGAACCGTGGTCAATCGGGACGGTGGTCAATCGGGATCGTGGTAAATCACAACGTGGTCAATCGCAACGTGGTTAATTTCAACGTAGTCAATCGGGACCGTGGTCAATATCAACCTTGTCAAACGGGTGCTACTCGCTTGCAACCATCACGCCTGAAATGATACAACGATTAAGAGAGAATTTTATTAGTCGTGCTCAGCTTTGTCGTGAAATGGAAGGTGGCCATTTCGAACATTTATTGTAAAAGTTTTGGAAATATTATTTAAAATATAATTTGTAGTAACAATTTGGCTTATTACTCGCTTACTTCGATTCCTTTACTGTAATACTTCCCTTTCCTCTCACTCGTAATTCGGAATTTTTTTCATTTTATTTCTTTAATCTATGAGATATTTATTTATATCAAATGCGAATTTCAAATGTAAATTTTTTCTAATATTAATTATGTAATTATTTCTAATATTTGTGAAACAACTTTTCGAAAAAAAGTTTAAAAAATTTTGTCGACTAATGATTTTAATATTATTTGATTGATAATTTGATGGATAATTTAATTAAAACTTATTTTATTTATTAATTTATTTGTTTATACAGAAAATGTACACATACTTTTTACTGATATAAAAAATGTTTTATCAAATTTGCAATTGACATTAGTTCTTATTAATTAAATTGTACTCAGTTTATAGCAGTAGATATTAATAAATATTTCACGGAATCTTTTGTCGTTCAACACCGTGCCCGTCTGAGCGCCGGGACGGTACCCGTCAAAGCGCCCGGCCGGCCGCTTGGTTGCGCCGCACTTGATGGCGCGAACTGTACGCCCTGTGGTTGGACAGTTTCAAAGGCTCACCATTTAAAAACTATTGACCTCACAACAATTTGCTATTGACATTTTCGACTCAGTTTTTTATGAAGAACACGTACGTGTCAGCTCCTCCGGGTGACCTGAATCACCCTGTATATATCAAAATAACTGTAACCATTCATTTGGTGGTCGCGTACTGACGTTTAGTATTTTATTCCCGATAATTGGTAGTCAAAGCTGTAATTAATAATACGCAAAAACGACATACGCGCGTGAAGTTAGCCCCCCCCCCCCCTGTTATAAAGTTCTCGGCTGAGTATCCAGGAGCTTTAAGTTTGCGTAAATACTTATTTTCTCCATTATAAAAATGTTTTTCTTCTTTCTAAGGTTAATTACTTATGACTACCTAGTTTAGTTGTTATGATTTTACTTCGACTTAAAATAAGTTACCGTAACAACTAAACTAGGAAGTCATAAGTAACTAACTTTAGAAAGAAGAAGAACATTTTTATAATGGAGAGAACAAGTATTTGCGCAAACTTAAGCCAAGCAGATAGAGGACAAATAATTGCAGTGTATCAAGCAGGACTTAGCAAGCAAGATATCTCTCGAATTGACGGTTGCAACCGAAAAACTGTGAGGTTATGGATTAATAAATTTAATAAAGGAGGTTTAGCTGCTCTCGAAAATCACAGGAAGTAAAATACAGGTTCAAGAAAAAGTACTTCCGAACAAGACGAGGATATTATTATGAGAGTGATCGCAAATTCTTTTAATTCCGTTGAGGCAATGCCAAATAATGGAAATTTTGATATTTCGGAAAGATCTATGAGACGCCGATTAAATGCGGCAAGTATTAGGTCACGACCAGCCGCAAGAAAAATTGAATTAAAACTGGTGCATAGAAATAGAAGAATCGAATTTGCAGGACAATACTTAAATACGCCGCAGGAAGTATGGGATGTACTAACTTGGATGGATGAGAAAACTTTCTCATCCGCAGAAGGAAGATATCGAGTCTGGAGACCTGATGGTCAATGTTTAATTCCTAATTACGTCCTTCTCTTAGCACAGAATTGAAGAATTATAATAGGGTTCTGGGGATGTATGTCTTCCGCGGGATTATTGCGTCTTCAAGACATTTCTCCGAGAATAGATGCTGAAGAATACGTTGAGATTTTAGAAAAAGTTTTAAAACCTAGCGCGAGACAAATATTTCCGGAAGAAGAGTTTCCGACCATAAAAATTGTGCAAGATAATAGTGGCGTTCACTCATCAAGACTTGTTCAGGCTTGGTTTGATGCAAATCCAGATTTCGAAAGAATTCCATAGCCAGCAAAATCGCCAGATCTAAATGTTATTGAAAATGTTTGGGCCTAGATGAAGTCCTCGTGGATAGCTGGTCAACTACAAACAAAGGAAGCATTAAGAATTCATGTCCATAATGTCTGGAACGAGCTATCATTAGAGCCAAACTTTACACGGAATTTAGTTAATTCTATGCAAAGGCGGTTGCAATTGGTGCTAGAAAGTAACGGATTTTAAATACCTTAATGGTATGTGGAATATCAACAAAAATTTATATTAAAAAAGTGCAAATACATAATATTTTTTAATTTTGATTTTCTCTTTTTGTTTCAGAAATGCAGTAAATAAATATATATTACAATATATAACATATATAATACATAATATATTACAATTATGTTAAAATGTTTATAATGTATATTTGTTAATGATTGATTGCATTTTAATTTACTTACGCATAAGGTATATGTTTACTAATTTTGTAGATAAATATTGGACAATATTTCTTAATAATACTAATTATATTAATTAATAAACATAATTATAATTTTTATGTGAATTGATTTTAAGTTAATAAATACAAGACTTAATTTTTTAATTGTTACTTAACTGTTATAAATAAATACATTATATTAAATAAGTACATGTTATTTAGTAAATATATAACTTATTATACATTTAATTGCTTTTTTAGTAATTAATTAAATTCTTAGTTAATTAATCATTAAAAAGACAAACCGCAAATTCCTGGCCTGCACATGAAAGCCAACTTCGAAGCCAATGTAGAGACTGCATGGCCAGTGTTAGTCACATAAATAAGCTGATGTAACATTACAAGTTTCTTATATTGAATAATTAATTATTAACTTAATATCCAATCGTTTACAGTTTCTGGAATGTTTTGAAATATATTTCAAATATATTTAAATAATCTCTATATTAATATCTATATTATTTATTTCAATGCAGAATTCGAGTAGGGGAGACCGGGGCTAACTCGACACGATTTTTTCAAAGGCAATTTTCAACAACTAATAAAAATTTTCAAGCGAATTTAATGGTACACATTTAAAGAGTGTTCCTTTAGGTACAAAATTGTATAAGAAAGTTTTGCTGTACGTCGCTTTGTTTTGCCCCCAGGAGAGGAAAAGTGACGCAAAGACAAATTTTCAAATTGAAAAATGCCGGGGCAAACTCGACACTTAGTCTAATCGATACAATTTGATCTAAAACTTATTTTTTTTATTGTCTAAAAAAAAAATACGTTGTTTATCGTGTATTTAGAAAGTTCAAAAATTCGGAAATGATGAGAAAAAAAATTGTTGAACTTTTAATTATTTTCCTCTGAACTCATGTCTTAAAAACAATTAAAGCGGAGTCTACAATGAAAATTTAAGGCGTAAAATTTACGTTTTAAGCCTTAAGCCGTAAGAAATTGACAAATCACAGTCGAATATGAGAAGAATATCCGACTGTGATTTGTCAATTTCTTACAGTTTAAGGCTTAAAGCGTACGCCTTAAATTCTCATTGTAGACTCCGCTTAATGCAGGTAAACTTGCGATCGGCCATGCGTGCAATGTTGTCATGAGCCATGATAAACGACAATTTGTCTTGTCACCCCGAATATTTATGCAGCATGTTTGATCTTTATTTTTTCCTTTTTACGGCAAGTACAGCTTCTTTCATTATTTCCTTATCTATCACTGGTCTTTTTCTATTGTATGTACAAACTATTTTGCTGCAAGCCAAAAGCAAATGACTTATTTACAACGTTTTATCAAAATATATTAGTGTCGACTTTGCCCCGATGGCGTGGTGTCGACTTTGCCCCAAACGTCGTTTTTCACTTTTGTCATTCCAAAAACATATAAATTTTTAAAATATGCAAAAACTATTATCGGATTCGTATAGAGCATCGAATTTCCCATCAAAATCACTTAATGGTAGATTTATAAGAGTAAAGCTCGATCAAAGAGTAGAAATTTTCGAGAGATCAGAAAAATTACTTTTTACCATCGAAAACGCTTATGTCGCACTAGAAGTTACACCATAACTCAGAATGTCACCAAATTCCGTTGACAACGCTGGCATATAAAGACGCATTTACCATAGGAAAGGCAAGTTTCTACGATAGATTTAAATAGGCAAAAAGCCTAGTGACAAGTTTGTCCCGGTGTCGAGTTAGCCCCGGTCTCCCCTAACTGTAGACCACTGGATATCAAGTCGTGATAAAAAGAAATATATTGTTTTGTAACCTCTTACCTTTTAACCTCAATTTTTGTAACTGCGTTGTTGGTTCTCAGCCTGGTTCTTGAATAATCAACAGTCATAAAGCACGAATATTTAGACACGATATGCTTGACTGACAATGTTCGATATTTCAAGATATCAAAATGTCCAGGCATTCCTGCCGGTGAATGTACATAGAAGACGCTTTCAGTTGTTTGTCGAAATCACTTTCTATCTTGACTTATGTAAGTTTTAAAAAATAAGTTATTTCCATTCTAATATTGCACTTTATACTTTATCGTTTTATTTCTTGATTATTATATTTACGGCAATTATAAAGTCCAATCATTGCCCAAAGTTATTTTATTTAACTGATTTAATGTAATGCGTTTGATGAGGACTTCCGGGACTGACAATGAGTAAGTAGGGAAAAGTTCGCCTGTCAAACGTGTCAGTTTTTTCGAGCTTATCTGCCGTTCCATTGCCGTGGGGCGACTTTCTTTCAGGTAGGCTGCATGCGCACATATGCAGGACTGACTGCAGATATAATTTGGCAGAGTAGGAGTCGAACTACAGACGATTTCGGGGATTCTGTGTTGCTGCGACAATTTGGAGGTTATGTGGTAGAAGCGGAAACAGGCACGGAGAAACCAGAGTCGGAGTGGGACGAAAACAGGTTGATAAAGAAGAAAGTGACAGGAGGAGAGAGGAGTTGAAGGGATAAAAAGCGAAAAAGAATTCGGATGGACGAGAAGAAGGAGGAGGACAAGAAAAAGGATATTAAGCCGGAGAAAGGCGAGAAGGAGAATATAACAATATAAGAAGGTAAAGGGCAGACCAACGAGGGCGGTGGAGCTGTCAAGAATAAGAGATAGGACAGGAAGCCAGGAATCAATTATAGAATACGTAAAAAAAAGAAAAAGGGAGGAAGAAAAAGATATAGCAGAGAAAACCGAAAGAGAAATACTAGAAAGTTTTAGTAAAGAAAAAAGAGTGATAAGATCGCCACCAAACAAAATAAAAAGAGAGGAAAAGAAAGAAGAAAGCATGGAGGCGGAAAAAATGCTAAAAGAGATTTTAGCGAAGATGGATGAACAAGAGAGAGAAAGAAAGAAGGATAAAGAAGAAAGAAAGAAGGATAAAGAAGAGATAATGAAAGAGATATACGACCTGAAGAAAGAATATAGAAAGAGAGAAATGCATTTTGGGAAATGCAAAAAGCGGGTTTGGAAAATAGAATAAAACAGCTGGAAGAGAAGATAGAAAAAGTGGAGGGCAGCGGAGGTGAAAAGTTAGAGAGTAGCGAATTAATGAAGAAGATAAAGTAGATGGAAAGAAACTCCGAATTAGCCAAAAGGAGAAGAAGGAGAAATAATATAATTATAAAAGGAGTGAAGGTAGGAAACGGAAGTTTCCTAGGAAAGAGAAGATGGAAAAATTCCTAGAAGAAATAACTAAAAAGAAGGTGGAAGTGGACGAGGTGCAGGCAATTGGCCGGTGAGAGTACAAAATGACGCTAGTTAGATTTACTAGATGGAAGGATATGAGAGATATAATGGCAGGAGGAATGAAATAATAGGATAAGCAAAAAAGATATTTTTGGATGACGATCTGACGGCAACAGAGAGGCAGATACAAAAACATCTATAGAGTATAGTAAAGGCGGAGAGAGAAAAAGGGAAGAATGCAACGGTAGGATATCAAAAGATATGTATAGACAATTGCGAAAGGAAATGGAATGAAAGCACAGGAATGCTAGAAATAGGAGGTGCTTTTTGGAAAGAGTAGAGAAGTGAGAAGACAGGGAGAGGGAGAAAGAGAGAGGGAGAGAGGTGAGTAAGAGAGGAGGGAAAAGAGGAAGGTGGGGCGGAAAAAAGAAAAGGATTAAGGTTATGCTTTTGGAATGTGGCGGGACTAATTAACAAATGTGAAGAAACATGGGACTATTTGGAGAACTTTGATGTGATAAAACTAGTAGAAACATGGATGGAAGAGGACAATTGGAGGAATATTAAAAATAAGATGTCCAGCAAGTGTTCATTTAGAATTGTGTTCCAGCGAAAAGGGAACATAGGAAAGGAAGAGCAAAAGGAGGGATAATAACAGCAGTCAACAAGAATCTGAAATTTATAGAGGTTAAGGAGATTAGCGACGAGATGGTAGAAAACAGACTAGAGTATAATGGAAACAAATGGAGAATAATCACGCTGTACAGTCAAAGGTGGAAGATACGATGGAAACACTAAGGGAGAAGGTACAAGAAAAGGATGAAGATTGGTTGCTGGTAGGAGGTGATTTCAACGCAAGGACGGGAAGCAGAGGAGGACCGATAAATGATGAAGAAGAAAATGAAAAGAGAAGCGAGACCAGAAAGTCAGTAGATAAAGTTGTGAATAAAGAGGGACGTATATTAATAGGTAAAATAGAAAAAAGAGGATGGGCGTTATTAAATGGGAGTTTCGGAAGGGACTTATATAGAAGAGATAGGATCATCGGTTATAGACTATGTCTTAGGGAATGACAGAGCAGGAGAAAAGGTAAAAATGGTTGAAAAAGGAATTAGAACGGAATTGGATCATGTTCCGCTGGAGGTGGAGTTAACAGGACCACAGGTGATGGAGACAGGGAGAAGGAAGAAAGAAGTAGAACTAGAGAGAAGCGATTGAACAGAAGGAGGAAGGAAAGAATATTATGAGAAATGTGAAGGATGGTCGAGTACACAAATAGATACAGAAGATATCTGGAAGGAGATGAAAGAAAAAGTAGGAAGCGCTATTACGAAGCACAAGAAAAAAATAATTCCATGGAGATTAGGAAGAAGAGAATGGTACAATGAAGAATGGAAGGAAAGGAAAAGAAGATTGAGGAGATTGATGAAGAACTGGAAGAAGGGAAAAATCGAAAAAAGAAGAGTATGTGAGGGAAAGAAAGGAGCACAAGGAATGGTGTAAGGAGCAGAAGAGGAGGCATGAAAGCGAGGAAAAAGAAAAGATAAGGAACATTAAAAACGAAGCGGAAGCTTGGAAGTATATAAATAAATACAGGGAAAAGAAAAATGAGGGGATAAGCGAGGAGATACAAATGGACGAGTGGAGAGACCATTTCATGGAAATGTTAGGAGGGACAAAGGAAAGGGTGGTGCTAGACATAGAAGACGAGGGCGAAGAGGATGGCACAAAGGTAGAGATAACTGAAAGAGTCGAAGAAATATCGAGAGAAGAGGTGATTGAATGAAGTAATAAAGAAGCTGAAGATGGGAAAGGCAACAGAAGAGGACGGGATTGAAAACGAGGCGTGGAGATTTATGCAGAAGGATGTAGGTGAAGAATTCCTGAAGTTAATTAATAGAATATGGAAAGGAGAGGGCATACCGGGAGATTGGAATAAAGGTATGATTAGTCCAATATATAAAAAATGAGACAGAAATGACCCGAAAAACTACCGGGGAGTTACGTTAATGAATACGGCGTACAAAATTTACGCAAGTATCTTAAATGCAAGGTTGGAAAAGGAGGTGGAGAGTAAGTTAAGGGAAGTGCAATTCGGGTTTAAAAAGAATAAAGGAACGATGGATGCAATATACACGACAAAACTATGTAGCGAATAAGGAACTGAGTAAGAAGAGTGGAAAGGTTTTTGCATTCTTTGTTGATCTTAAGGCAGCTTTCGATAAAGTGGATAGAAAGAAATTGAATGAAACAATGAAGAAGATAGGAATTGAGGATAACTTGAGACGAAGAATAATGGAAACATACAAAGAAACGAAAAATGTAGTGAAGATAAGGGATAAGAAAACAGAGGAATTTTGGACAGAAAAGGGACTAAGACAAGGATGCCCGTTGAGCCCGAACCTATTCAATGTATACAGGGTTTACCAAAAGTATGGAAACCCCTAAATATTTCAAAAACTACGCATTTTAGAAAAAAATGTTTTAGACAAAAGTTGTAGGGTTTCAAGTAACGCATTAAATAGTAATATTAGTGTGACTGCAAATAACTTTGTTAATGCCAGGTAAAAATAACTTTAAAATTTTTAAATGGAAACCCCTATTTTTAATTGCATATTCTTATAGCTTACCTCAAGAGCTTTTCAAAACACTATAATAAAGTATTTTTTTTATTAACTATTTTTCAAGTTATGGAGCTTGAAAGCTACGATACTGCCGGCATCAGCGTTACCCAAGATGTACCGCGTGGAGGTTGCACGGTCGGATTTACACTAGCAGAGTTGTAAATAACAATACTTTTGTGATTGAAGTTTTTAATTACTAATTATATTACATAATTTTAATTTAAATTGAGTTTAATTACAAATGTTTTTTGAAATTGTAATTAAAGTCGTTTAATTACAAATAGGTACATTTTGAAATTGTAATTAAACACGAATTTTATTACAATTAAAAAAGTAAAAAAAATAATTATTATTTACATTTTCCTAAATTACAAATTTTACAATCTTAATTTACATTTTTTTTGTGTGTTTAAGTGTTTTAGAGTAAATTTAAATAAACGCAAAGATATTTAACGAAACGGATTAGAAAATAATTTTTTATTGTAAAATTTTATATTGTAAAATTTTGTATTGTAAATTTTTGTATTTTAAAATACACAGTATAATTTTTTGTATTTGTTTAAATTTTGATATCTTAATAATAGTTATGTCTTGGCGAAAGTTTTATCCGTTATCAAAATTTTCTGCAAGGAGGTACTTCTGACAAGAGTAAAATGTGATTTTTAGTGCAGGAAAAATTATTTCTTTTATAACAATGCGTAAGAATATTGCACGCGACGCGCGCGAAAGCAAAACGCGACCGCCGCGGCCGACCGCGGCCGCGCCGTCGTGCCGCCGCGCGATGCGCGGCGGAGCGCTCACGCACACTATCAGGCGCGCGGCTTACCGACGTTCGCCCGGCTAAAGAACGACGCTGGTTGGACTAACTTTACTCAATAATTACGGCTTTGTCAAGCATTATAGAAAAAAGTGGTTCAGGACTTTTCGACTCAGTTTTTGACAAGGAATACCGCTATGTAGTTAGTGGGCGGTCTTTTAGTAACACCCTGTATATTACAGAAAAATGGAGGAGCGGAGAATCATATAAAAAATAGGCTGAAAAAAGCTACAATAGCGATAAAGAGGACATGGAGCATAGAAGAGAGAATATTTAAAAAAGATTTTAGAAGAAGGATGAAGATGTTCGAGTCACTGGTAGAGAGCATGGTATTATATGTATAAAGCTGAGATATGGGGGTGGATATACGAGAGTAGATTAGATGTGATAAAAAGAAATTATATTTGTTGTGCCCTCAAGTGAGGACCGGTGCTAGGCACGTATTCATAGGATTTGAATCACTGGTAGACACGGCTTAGATAATACGAATCTTTTATTGAACAACCGATCTGCACAGCTGCGCGTCTACCGAAAAACTGACTATTCACAATGGCGGGCGCACAACGCCCTCAGGTGGCAGGAAGCGTGTCCTACTAATCAAAGTTCCCTAGATATATATTTTATTTGGAAAACCTCGTATTATACGTTAACATGCCGCGCGTCTTGATACCTTTGGTTATCAAAGCTAATACTGCTAAAATAAAAAAAACTTTAATACATAACATAAGATATGAACGATTTTCAAAATAAATTTGCATATTAGATACAATACTAAGAAAATAAATGACCATATGATTTAGTAGCTGTAATCGTTAGACAATTGAAAATTTAACCTACTAGACGTACGAACAAAATTATATGTATATGACTTTTAATGCGTTAACAAAGAAAAGGAACCGAATAAAACTAAATTATTCTGACTCGTTATTTAAATTGTCCTCTAATGGGAGAATAGCAAGTTTCGTCGCTGGCCTCTTGAAGACTCCCTTGGCTGTTTTTATCACAAGTGTTCTGACGATTCCATCGCTCCCGGGACAGACTTCCTGGATGCGTCCCAGCACCCATTTCAAAGGTGGCAGTCCATCCTCTTTGCAAAGAACCAACTGCCTGATCCTGAATTGCGCATCGTGGTTCCTGTACCACTTAGAGCGCCCTTGAAGCTGAAGAAGATACTCGGATGACCACCTTCTCCAGAAATGCTGACGAATTTGTTCCAGCAGCTGCCATCTCGAGAGTCAATTTTTAGTAAGATGAGCCAAACTCGGTTCGGGATAAAAAATTAGCGAACTCCCGATAAGAAAATGGCCAGCTGTTAGGTAACTCAGATCGTTCGGGTCTGATGAAAAAGCAGCTAATGGTCTCGAGTTCAGAATAGTTACAATCTGAATCACCAGCGTAGATGCCTCCTCGAATGTCATGGATGCGTTTGAAGCCACCTTGTAGAAATGATTCTTGAAAGATTTAATCGCCGCCTTCCATAAGCCGCCGAAATGTGGGGCTCGAGGCGGTATAAAATGCCATTTGATTTTCTCTGCCGCTGTATAATCGATTATCTTCTTCTGTTCCTCCTCCCGGTTGAAAAGATCTCGAAGCTCCTCCAGCTCACGGTTAGCTCCAACAAAGTTTGTTCCGTTGTCCGAGAAAACATCAGCCGGTTTTCCTCTGCAGCCGACAAATCGCTTGAAAACGTTCAGAAACGCCTCCGTCGTCAAATCCGATACTACCTTTAAATGCACAGCTTTCGTTGCCATGCAAGACAAACACTGCTACGTAGGCCTTGATATTCTTTCTGCCTCTTCCTCTTCCTTCCCGAACGTATATAGGTCTGCAGAAGTCCACGCCTGTGCTCGCAAATGGACGGGACGCCGTCACACGGTGTGCCGGTAAGTTGCCCATAATCTGCTCCGGAATTCGCGGTCTTAATTTCAAACAGGTGATGCACCTACGGACTAATCGCCTGACTGTACCGCGCGCCTTGAGCGGCCAGTACTCCAACCTAACAGCAGCGAGGGTTGAATTCGCTCCCGCATGCAACATTCTTCTATGCTCGTGTTCGATGACTAGCTCTGTGAACTTAGAGCGATGAGGTAGTAAGACGGGATGCTTTGCGCCATGTTGTAGCTTCGAATTTTGTAGCCTGCCACCCACGCGTAAGATACCTTGATCGTCCAGAATCGGACTCATATGTTTAGTAATGCTTTTGCTAGAGATGTTTTCGCCTTTTTTCAATGCCTCTAATTTGTTTGAGAATGCTGCTCGTTGCTCTTTTTTAATTAAACATCTTCGCGCGTGCTCCAGTTCATCGACGGTTAAGGGGCCCGACCGTCCTTGCTCCACTTCCTTCCTGCATATACGTGCAAAGCGGATACAGGTAGCTGTAACCCGGATTAGTTTATTGAGCGTTGAAAACTTGTCAAATACATCAGTATCCATTTGCAATGGCATTGCTATCACCCTGTTTTCCCATCTTCGCTTGACGGTTTCTCATTGTCTTCAAATGGTGTTAAAGGATGCGTCGTAATCTCGTCATGTTGCAGCCATAGCGGTCCGTTCCAACACAGCTGAGACCTCATCAAATCTTGCGGAGTAGCATCGCGCGATACTAAGTCGGCAAGATTACTCTTCGTTCCAACGTGGTTCCAATCTTCAATGGCGCTAATTCCTGAATATCGCCAATTCTATGTGCGACGAAAACTGGCAATTTTTTATTTGTCGCCTTGATCTAATGTAGAACAATGCGCGAATCAGACCAGCAAAATTTCTTTGCAATCTTGATTTCTAAAGCGCTCTCGACTCTGCTCATCAGCTGTGCGAGCAGCTGTGCGCCGCATAACTCCGCTCTAGGGATGGAAATCGTCTTGACGGGCGCGACACGCGATGTAGCACATAACAATTGTGCTGACTAGTTTCCTTGTGCATCACGGCTACGCAGGTAAACGCAGGCTCCATATGCGAGCTCGCTAGAGTCACAGAAGCTATGTAATTCGAATTCCACGACGTCCTTGCCGATGACCGCCCGTTGAATTTTGAAATCTGTTCAGACGATGCCTTCATATCGATTTTTCGTTCGAGCAGGCGATGAGCTTGTTATTCGCCTCTATTTACATCCTCGCGTCTTGGCTTTGTCTGATCGTTTTCGGTCGCCTCTGTCTATCCAATATATATCAACACGCGTGTCATCACGCGTTCCAACAAACCTCGACTCGTTTCTCCGAAACGCGCTTTAGTCAGTCTTCGACGGAATCTCGAGCGAATTAGCGGTTAGCGGGCACACCTTTCCGAGAATTAAAGAATATTAAATCGAACTCTAAAAGTGAACTTTAATTTCGAATTTCTCCTTTGAATATTTATGGTCCTTCAAGCCGGATGAAATCGACAGATTTCTCTTAAAACAAAAAAAAACTCGTTTCACCGCGAATTTCGTTTCTCGCATTGGTTTTTCGTGACTTCGTCGTATACGCGCGAACGTCCGGAGGACTCTCGCTCGCACAGTGCATCGAAACTCGAGTCAGTGCATCTCTCTTATTCGTTCCTTCGAATTCTCTTTGCAACAAGACGGCACAAAAGCGTCGTTCGCGTCAAGAAAATGGCAAATCCTGAAGCAGTTATTCGAACGCAGATCGAACTAAAACATTGCATAAGCCGCGTCGTCGACAACCTCAAGAAGCTGGGTAAGGAGAAAATTACTCCTCTTAGTATTGATACGCGACTCACCTCGTTGGAGTCAAATTGGAAGACGTTCCAAGCGTCTCACGCCTCCTTAATTATTGCCCAGACAGAGCAATTGAAGGGGCACGAGTATTTTGTTCAGGATTATTACGACGCGTGTGAAACAGTGTATTTCGCGAATAAAGACAAACTCTTAACGCTCCGTCAAAACTTAGCCGCCTCACCTTTGGCCGTTACGGATGGCTCGCTCGATCAATCTACATCTTCGCGTAATTCGATCGCTCGCGCTCTTCCAAAAATCTCGCTGCCTAAGTTTTCGGGCGATTACAATTCGTGGCCGTCATTTCGCGATTTATTCACGTCGATGATCGTCTCAAATCCCGACATTCCGCCGGTCGAAAAGTTACATTATCTCAAAAATCATGTAACCGGGAAAGCAGCTCGCCAAATTTCAAATCTCGCCGTTACAGTCGACAATTTCGTGCGGTCGTGGGACGTGTTGGTTGCCCGTTACAAAAACAAACGCGTCCTTGTCAGCTCTTATTTGGATCGGCTTTTCGGACTACAAGCGTTAACTCGCAAATCCGCCGAGGAACTCAAGGACTTAATCGCGACCGTTAAAGAAGCTCTCGGCGGATTGCAAGCGCTCGGTGCTCCAACCGAATCATGGGACTATCTCATCGTTTACTTCGTCGCAAAACGACTGGATCCCGAATCGCGCGAAGCTTGGGAGCTACATCAAGGAAGCACCACCGAGCCCGCGACATTTTCGGAGCTCGAGGACTTTCTCGACGGGCGCACGCGAGCTCTCGAGATGGTCGCGCCTCGTCAAGCGGATAAACAATCGCGGACGGTGAAACCCGGTAAACAAGCAGCTCGTATCAACGCCGCTACGACCTCGACCGCTAAATGCTCGTTTTGCAACGAAGAACATTATATTTCACAGTGTCCCGGATTTTCTGCAAAGTCGGTTACCGAACGTCGCGAAATTGTGAACGCGAAACGATTATGCTACAATTGCCTCGGCTCGCATAGGCTAAGTAAATGTCGCACGATGAAGCGTTGCCGCGTGTGCAACGGACACCACCATACATTAATTCATCTAGCCGGGTCCGCTCAAATCGCGAACAACGCGCCCAGTGCAACACCCGCGAATATCACCGCTCCGATCGCGTCTCCGCCACCCGCGTCGCGAGTTCAAACGGCAACCTCACTGCAAATGAGCAGTAGTCCGAGTTACAGTGGCTCTCAAACAATACTCGCGACCGCGCTAGTGCACGTCGTAACCGAGCACGGTCACCGCGTATTAGCACGTGTGCTGCTTGATCAAGGATCAGAGCTGTCATTCGTGCAAGAATCTCTCGCTCAATCTCTTCGTCTTCCTCGCCGGCCAGCCAATATTCCGATTCTTGGCATTGGATCGCGTTCCGCCGGTTTCACTCGGGGAGCGGTATCGCTCCGTCTCCGTTCGTGCGTCGAACCATCGTTCGAGTTTGACGTTCTCGCTTACGTTTTGCCGCAACTGACGGGACGTATACCCGCGACTCCGCTCAAGGCGGATTCATGGACTCACATCCGCAATCTAGCGCTTGCGGATCCAACGTTCGCTTTACCTCGTAAAGTCGACTTAGTTCTCGGCGCGGACATTTACGGGCATCTTCTTCGGTCGTCAATACGAAAAGGCGACGCGTCACAGCCAGTAGCTCAAGATACTCGTCTTGGGTGGATTCTATCTGGTCCTGTCGGACATCGGACTTCGGAGGGACGCAGTCCCGCAACGTCGACGCGAATCTTTAAGGGAGTTCTCGATCATGATCTCCACGACTTACTCAATCGATTCTGGACTCAGGAAGAAGTCCCTTCGGCAAAATCCGTTCGACTGAGTGCTGAGGAAAAACAATGCGATAATCATTTTCTTGCCACGCATACGCGCGACGATTCGGGCCGATACGTGGTCAGACTGCCATTTCGTTCGAAACCCGATCTCGGTTCCTCCTACACGGCATCGCTTCGTAGGCTCCGCAAAATGCAAAACCGATTTGAATCAGATAGCGAATTTGGAAGCCTCTACTCGAAGTTCTTACGCGAGTACAAAGATCTGAATCATATGTCCCGCGTCTCGATCCCCCAGTTGGGCTCGGATTCGATTTACTTTCTGCCGCATCACGGCGTCCTGCGAGATAATAGCACGACAACGAAGCTCCGCGTCGTCTTCGACGCATCTTGTCCAACTACGAACGGGGTATCTCTCAACCAGTGCTTACATGCAGGCCCAAAGAAGCAAAAGGACCTTCCTTATGTCATCCTCCGCTGGCGCGGTTACCCGTACGTGTTCATTGCTGACATTGAAAAAATGTTCAGACAAATCCTCGTGCATCCGGATGATCGACGCTATCTATTAATTCTGTGGAACCTGCTCGGGCCGCCCTTGGCTTACCAACTCCATACCGTCACCTACGTTCTCACCTGCTCACCGTACCTCGCGATTCGTACGCTGCATCAACTCGCACTCGATGAAGGCCATCGCTTCCCTGAGGCAGTTTACATTCTTTTCGAAGAAACATACATCGACGACGTACTCTCGGGAGCCGATACCATTCCTCAAGCTCGCACAAAAGCTACGCAAGTGGACAAGCTTCTTATGGCGGGCGGTTTCACCCTTCAGAAGTGGACGACCAACGAATCCGAAATCCTCGCCGATATCGATACCCGCCGTCACGCTGACGCTTCACCGCGCGAGTTTCAGTCCGAATCCTTCGCTCGTGCACTCGGACTAACATGGAATCCGCAGTCAGATGTCTTCATGCTACAACCGCGCTTCTCCGCATCTCCGAACGTCATCACGAAACGTGTCGTGCTCTCACGAATCGCTCAAGTTTTCGACCCGCTCGGCTGGATGACGCCCATCACCGTCACCTTGAAGATTCTTCTGCAGGAGTTATGGAAACTCAGGATGGAGTGGGACAGCCCTCTGCCGGACACCTACGCTCATCGATGGACAGAATTCGAGGAGGCACTCAGCAGAGTCTCGATCACTGTCCCCCGATGGCTCGGATTCTCGTCATCATCTTCATCCATAGAGCTCCACGGATTCTCCGACGTTTCTCAACACGCGATTGGTGCCGTGATTTACGTGCGAGTGACTGACAACTTCGGTTCTACGCGTGTGTCGCTCGTTGCTGCCAAAAGCAAAGTCGCGCCACTCAAAAAGGTTACAATTCCGCGTCTCGAACTCGACGCCGCAGTTCTCCTTTGCCGGTTAATCCCTCCCGTTAGGACCGCGCTCAATCTCGATAACACGTCTGTTCATATATGGCTGGATTCAACTGTCGCGCTTACATGGATCAACGGGGAGCCGTGCCGCTGGAAGGAATACGTCGCCAATCGCGTCGTGCTTATCCACGACCTTGCGCCCGCGGCGAGTTGGCATCACGTCGCTGGGAGCGATAATCCCGCGGATTGCGCGTCCCGCGGCATCCCACCGGCCGCCCTCGATGATCATCACCTTTGGTGGACCGGACCGCCTTGGCTCCCGCAACCTCCGTCATTGTGGCCTTCGACCGTTCCATCCGTCGATCCCACTTACGATCTCGAGGAACGACCGTCTCAAGCCACTCTCGCGGTGCCATCGCAAGTCGCGTTGTGAAACCTCGTCGATCGGTATTCGCAACTCTCGCGGCTCCTTCGCGTCACCGCTTGACTCATTCGCGCCGTTTCACGCTTTCGAACACGCTCGGATTCGCCGCGAGCGCGCATATTAACTCCGCCAGAACTTCGTAACGCCAAACTCTTCTGGCTTAAACAGACTCAAACACACTATTTTGCAAACGAGCTCTCCACGCTCGCAACAACGGGTTCCGTTCTTGCGAAGACTCATCCTCTACTTCGATTAGCTCCTTTCGTCGACGATCAAGGACTTTTACGCGTCGGCGGTCGTCTTCGCAATTCTCTACTCAATCCGGACGCAAAACATCCGATTCTACTGCCGCGAGATTCTCCGCTAACTCGTCTAATCCTTAACGACACTCACCATCGAACGTTACACGGTGGAGTGCAGCTTATGCTTTCAGTTCTTCGTCAACGATTCTGGATACTGGGTGGCCGCGCTCCAGTAAGCTCCTTCGTTCGGCGTTGTGTTTGCTGCACGCAATAATGCGCCGCCGCTGCAACAGAGCTCATGGGTCAGCTTCCTTCCACGCGAGTCACGCCATCAATGCCATTTCTGCACGCCGGGGTTGACTATGCTGGCCCGTTCTTGCTTCGAACCTGGCGTGGACGCTCCGGTCGCACCTACAAGGGTTTTCTCGTCCTGTTCGTCTGCTTCGCCACCTCCGCAGTCCATCTCGAACTGGCCACCGACTACTCGACCCAAGGTTTCCTCGCCGCCTACAAAAGATTCTCAGGTCGTCGAGGTATCTGTGCCTCTCTCACCAGCGACTGTGGCACGAATTTTGTCGGCGCTGACGCGGAGTTACGCCGGTTATTCGATGCCGCATCTCACGAACTCACAGATATCGCTAACATTCTGGCCTCCTCCGGAACTGAGTGGCGTTTTAATCCTCCGGCCGCTCCTCACTTCGGTGGTAAATGGGAGGCCGCCGTAAAATCCGTTAAGTTCCATCTCCGACGCTTGATCGGTGATTTCATCCTCACTTACGAAGAATTCTCCACATTTTTGATTCAAATCGAATCCATCCTAAATTCTCGTCCTTTGTGTCCATTATCTGACGATCCAGCTGATCTCGAAGCGCTCATCCCCGCGCATTTTTTAATTGGCTGTTCTCTTTCCATGATCCCGGAGCCTTCGTTGCAGGACGAGATTACCACGCGACTTTCCCGCTGGCAGTTTCTTCAGCAGCTCACTCAACGATTTTGGCGTCGGTGGACTCGGGAATACTTACAGAGGCTTCAGGACATTTCGAAGTGGCGGCATCTTTCCCGACAAATCAAAATCGGGTCTCTAGTCCTCTTGATAGATGACCGATACCCCCCGGTCAAGTGGCTACTTGGACGAGTCATGCAGACGCACGCCGGACAGGATGGACTTATTCGCGTCGTCACCGTTCGCACCGCGATTTCAACATTTCAAAGACCAATTGTAAAATTGTGCCCGCTGCCTGTTTCCGATTAATCATTCCATTATAATCTCGTTTCTCAAATAGTGTTACTCGTTCAACGTACATTCATTGCATTATATTCAGCTACCTCTAAATTTATTTAACGTATAGATTCTGTGAAGCAACGCGCTCAACGCTCTTTAATTGTTTTTTATATAATTCGGCATTGAAATTTCAATACCGAGGCGGGCGGAATGTTCAGACGATGCCTTCATATCGATTTTTCGTTCGAGCAGGCGATGAGCTTGTTATTCGCCTCTATTTACATCCTCGCGTCTTGGCTTTGTCTGATCGTTTTCGGTCGCCTCTGTCTATCCAATATATATCAACACGCGTGTTATCACGCGTTCCAACGAACCTCGACTCGTTTCTCCGAAACGCGCTTTAGTCAGTTTTCGACGGAATCTCGAGCGAATTAGCGGTTAGCGGGCACACCTTTCCGAGAATTAAAGAATATTAAGTCGAACTCTAAAAGTGAACTTTAATTTCGAATTTCTCGTCTGAACAAAATCGTTTAGCTCTTTAATCTTCATAACGTAGTTTAACCACTCGGTATAAATGTCGGATGGCAATGACTCGTCCCATCCAACTTTCAATTTCCACAGCCTTTGGATCATGATCTTCGCGGTTAGTACCACCGGCGCCAAGAGGCCCAGCGGATCGAAGATGGAAGCGATGGCCGATAACATGGTTCTCTTCGTATACGCTCTTGACGAATCCACGGTAATTTCATATTAGAACACGTCCTCTGTAGGATTCCATTTAACTCCGAGAGTTTTCGTCGTACCATCTTTGTCTAATTCTAGCATGTGATTGGATATCGATGATGTGACGCCCACTTTCGCAGAATGAATCCGCCTTCTTGAAGTAGATTCGTAACCTTATCGCGAACGATTCTTGCTTTTTCTTTGTTGTCCGCGCCCGCGGCAAAGTCGTCCATGTAGAAACCCTTCCGCACCGTCAGCGCTCCCCTAGGATACCGATCTGCCAGCAATTCGGCCAATTGCAGGATCGTTTGTGTAGCTAGGTAAGAAACCGGAACTGTACCGTACGTTAGCGTCAATAATTCGAATATCCTGAGCTCTTCGGTAGGATGCTCACGCCAGACAATACGCTGCAGAGGCACTTGAGCCTCGTTGATCAATATTTGCTTATACATTTTGGCAATGTCTGCAATCAAGACCAATATGAAAATACGTAATGCAAGAAGAATGTAGAATACATCTGGTTGAACAACTGGACCCGCCATCAAGGCATTGTTCAAAGATATGCCGGTCGTCGTCTCGCTTGATGCGTTGAACACGACTCTCAAGTGTGTTGTGGTGCTCCCTTCTTTTACTATACAATGGTGAGGTAGATAACAGTGTGGCCTTACATTCTTCGACGCACTGTCATGTGGAAGCTCCCTCATGTGACCCAATTGTAGATACTCTTTCATAAATTTATTGTATTCTTTTTTCATGCTAGGATTTCGTTCTAAACGACGCTCCAATCTCTTGAATTGTTGTACTGCAATTTCAAAAGAGTCTCCCAACTTTTGGATCTGTTCGTCCCTCGTTGGTAGAGTTACAATAAATCGACTTTGTTTGTTGTGCTTGTATGTATTCGCATAATGCTTCTCGCAATAACGTTTCTCTGGAATTCTTGTATTTTGTCGAATGTTATGCTCGAGCTGCCAAAAGCGTGTCATGCTTTCGTGAAGTTGAGCATCAAGAGCTAGATTGCACCTCGTGACCTTCACAGGCTTATCTCTCGTCATGAAATTGCCCGAGACAATCCATCCGAACAGTGTCTTCTGCCAAACTGGCTGATCTTCCGAAAGCCTGATCTTCCCGATGCACCAAAGGTCCAAAAATATCTCCGCCCCCAGCAGCAGATCTATGTTTGATGATTTATTAAATTTAGGATCCGCTAAAGTTATGCCATTCGGGATTTGCAACTCTTCAAAAGTTAGATGATTGTTTGGAAGTGCCTGAGCTATCTGATCGATTACTAAACAGTCGAGCTTCTCTTGATATCTATTTATCCTAGACTGCAGTGTTATTTTCGCTAAGCTACAAGCTTGAGTTGACGTTTCGCCCAGTCCTAATATTGGAATATGCGTAGTCCTTTGCTTGAGCCCAAGAGCCTTGGCGCAATCAGTTGTGATGAAAGACGACTGCGATCCACTGTCCAATAACGCTCGACATGGCTTTGGCATACCTTTAATATCCAAAACGTTGACGATTGCCGTTGCTAGGAGCACTTGTCGTTCCTGTCCAACAGCGGAATGGTTCACACTTGTGGCCATTACCTTTTCGTTGCTTTTAGAGTCGTCTCCTGAAGCGGAATCTACAGAAGGTTTTGTAGTTTGCTCCAAATGTAGCAAAGTATGTCTTTTGTCGTACTTCCGGCAGGCTCCAGAATTGCACTGCTTTGCTTGATGCGATGCAGCTTTCAAACAATTCAGACACAACTTGCGCGCTCTCGCTTCTTTTATACGCTGCTCCGGATTGAGTTGGCTGAATTCGCTGCATTTATAAATAAAGTGATCTGCTTTACCACAATAGGCGTACATAATCTTAGTAGTCGCTACATAAACTGCTGTGCTTTTGCTTTGCTCAGGCTTTCCTTGAATTGCTTTCTGCGTGCGCGATGACGCTTCCAACGCCCTGCATCGTTGAGCCAAAAATTCCGTCAGCTCCGAGAATTTTGGTGTTACGCTTTTTTTTATTGAGGTTTCCCACTCTTTGCTTGTTGCTGCATCCAAACGACTTGTTACGAGATAAATCATCAAATCATCCCATTGTTCAATAGGTCGCTTCAAAGCTTTCAACGCACGTATATGTTTCATCACGCTGTCCAATAATTTTCGCAGAGCTTGATGATTTTCTTTCACCATCGAGGGTTGATTGAATAACGCTCGAATATGCTTCTGAATAATTAAACTGTCGTCGTCGTATCTCTCCTTCAGCGTATTCCAAGCCTCATCATAATTGTCGTCTGATGTTTCGAAAGAGCTGATAATATCATGAGCCTCGCCCTTTAAAGCCGCAATGAGATACTGCATCTTCTGCACCTTTGGAAGCGTAGGATGTTCATGAATCATAGTAGTAATTATGTTTTTGAATGGTATCCAATCATCATACTTGCCGGAAAACTCTGGGAGATTTATGCGAGGCAGCTTTAAATAATCGTTTGCGACATTACCTCTCATTGAGCCATTCATTGTATCTTGGTTATGTTGTATACTGCCACCTGTCACTTCGTGGACGATTCGCTCATGCTTCTCCTCGATCAGAGTCTCCAAATCGATGACGATAGAGAAATACTTGTTTTCGAATTGCGTTCTTTCTTCTTGATGACTTTCCTGATCGACATCTTCTAGCTCGATTTCTTCGATCTTTGATTGAATGTCATCGAAGGTTTTCCAGTTATCCGCGTTTTTGATGACGTTGACGTAACTCAATTAATGACGTTTGTGCGGCGTTTAAGTTATCTAAGTACGTACGAACTTGCGTACACTGCGATTTAATTTAAGCACGCTTTACCTTTAATGTTTTTAGCTGCGCGACACTCGCGTCCGCTTCTGCCATCTTGATTGCACGACGCTCGTACTGCTATACTTTACCGACCGACGATTTCGCAGCTTTCGTGGCTCCCGCGCGAAGCTTTGAGCCGACTGGCCGAGTACGGCTTGTTAGTACAGACGTCGCGACCTTAGCGCTTGCGAGCGCTGCCGACTCGCACGTTTCCGCGCGTATGCAATGGCGGTTTCCGGTTTGCGCCCGAACGTTACCGCTGACAATCCCGAAATATGCGATTTCGATGCTCGAGTGCACGGCCCGTTGTCGATGCCCGACGATCACGGTAGCACACATGCACAGTCACTTTGTCCGAATGCACGGCCCGTTATACGATCGTGACGATCACGGTAGCACACATGCACCGTCACTTTTCCGACGTTTCGGAATGCCGACTTTGGCTCAACGGCTATTGTCTTAATGACTAAATGTCTTGCTGATACGGCCCGCTGCCGATTTCGCGGAACCGTACGCACTGAGATTGCTCGGCGTCCTCACGTAGAGACGCTCGCAAGACACTGACTCGAACTTTCCGGAAGGATCCGGAAGAATCCGGCAATATCCCACTTCTGACACCAAAATATGTTGTGTCCTCAAGTGAGGACCGGTGCTAGGCACGTATTGATAGGATTTGAATCACTGGTACACACGGCTTAAAGAATACGAATCTTTTATTGAACAACCGATCTGCACAGCTGCGCGTCTACCGAAAGACTGACTATTCACAATGGCGGGCGCACAACGCCCTCAGGTGGCAGGAAGCGTGTCCTACTAATCAAAGTTCCCTAGATATATATTTTATTTGAAAAACCTTGTATTATACGTTAACAATGTTAAATGGATTTTAGGCTTGGATAGAAGAACCCCGAATTATATAATATCAGAGGAAGCCAAAATAAGGGAAATAAAAGTGAGGGCAATAAGGAGGGCTGCGAGGTATGAAAAGAAGGCGAGACAGTCAGAAAAGAAAATGGTTCAGGCATGCATAAAGGATCTAGATAGGAGCAGGTCAAGGAAAGAGGAAAGTAATTGGGAGAAGAAGAGAAGGGAACTGCTAGAGAGGGCAGGAAACAAAGATTAAATCTACAGACGGACACAGAGAATTTACCGGACATATATTTAAATGCTATCGAAGGTCGTTCCAAATTATAAATTTACATTGTTTACCGCTTACTTTACACTCCTGCGACATGTTGTTATTCGACCTGTTAGTCATTTTCATCTGAAACGTTAAAGTGACAAGTACTCGTGTATTACGTACTGAAATTAATTTTAACGGAGTGAGCTACACATTGTAAGTTTGAATTTGATCATATTTGTCACGCGCATATCTTTGCATTTAGCGGATGTTACTCCGAATTGACCACACAGGTATCAGGCACTTCACATTCCTATAAGGACAGAAGAGATGAGGATGTCACCTATCTTTTTTCTGAGGATACCTGGAAGCAGTGTTGGGCATAATTAAATCATTCTGACAATTAACAATTAACAATTAAATTTTAACTGTTAATTGCAATTGACAATTAAATTAGTTGGTTGTAAATATGTACCTTTTACAAAAAGGTAAAAAAAAGACGCCAAGCACGCGTGGTGTACCTTGAAAAAGTCGAAATAGTTATCTTTGTACCTCGAAAAAATCTAAGTAATATCTTATCTTTACTTTGAAAAAATTGAAGTAATATATTTATTACAAAAAAAAAGAAATGATATCTTTAAATTGCGCCAATTAAATATATATTATATCGAAAAATAACTATTGTTTTTTTTTTAAATGTATTTCCATTGAAGTAAAAAAATTAAAATAAAATGTGAAAAATTTTAATGAAAAAAACTTGGCGCTGCTAAACATAATAATATATATTAATGAAACAATTTCTATAAATGAAAAAAGTACTTTAAATTAATGTGTGAAAGTCTCTACATTCACATTGTAATTATTAATTTAATATTTTAAATTAGTTATTTATTGCTTTCAAATATTTTTAAATTTTGCAGCGCCAAGTTTTTTTCACTAAAATTTTTCACATTTCATTTTAATTTTTTCACTTCAATGGAAATACATTTAAAAAAAAACAGTTATTTTTTGATATAATATATATTTAATTGGCGCAATTTAAAGATATCATTTTTTTTTGTAATAAATATATTACTTCGATTTTTTCAAGGTAAAGATAAGATATTACTTAAATTTTTTCGAGGTACAAAAATAACTACTTCGACTTTTTCAAGGTACACCACGCGTGCTTGGCGTCTTTTTTTTACCTTTTTGTAAAAGGTAATTTTGTACGGATATCACCCCTTTTTGTTACAGATACATCAAACGCCATAATGTCTATCGACATTGACATTAATGTCTGATAAAATCAAATGTAAATATTTTTTGTATTATAGCTTACGAGAATTATATCTGAGAGTTTAACATCCTTAAATGTGCAGTGTAGTTTGTATAAATTTATAAATTATTTAAAAAATTAAGACACAAAATATGAATATATTAGGCAAAGTCAAGTTTGTCGAGAGCACATTATGCAGTGTTTGCTATAAATAAATTTTGTCGAAACAAAAACAGATTTGATACAGAATTTGGCATGTACGATGCTATTGGCCGAATGTTATAGTAGATAATATATGTATAATAAAGTTTGTTAACAAAATAAGACAATTAATAATTTATAATACAAACTACACTGCACATTTAATTAAGGATGTCACTGTCAGATATAATTTTTGTGTTATAATACAAAAAATGTTTAGATTTAATTTTATCAGATATATTCGATAGTCATTATTAGAGAAGAGAGAGAGAGAGAGAGAGAGAGAGAGAGAGAGAGAGAGAGAAAAAAAGAGAACGCGAGCGGGAAACGCGAACGGGAAACGCGAACGGGGAACGCGAACGGGGAACGCGAGAAAGAGCAATACGTACGATAGATATAACCTCGCCATCCTCGCTCAGGGTGTACCCAGGAACCAGCCATCCACAAAGCGCAAACTTTGTCACTCTATCACTCATGTACTTTGTTCGGAGTGTTCGGACGCGACGACGCGAACGTCTGAAGCGGCCCATTATATGTACGAGTTTGACTGGCGAGTCCGGCTCGGCGAGCTTGATTCGCGAACCGGACTCGATCGTTTTTTACCTCACACACACACACACCACACACACACACACCACACACACACACACACACACACACACGCGCGCGCGCGCGCGCGCGCGCGCGCGCGCACACACACACACACACGCACGCACACACACGCACACACACACACACACACACACACACTTTCTCTCTCTCTCTCTCTCTCTCTCTCTCTCTCTCTCTCTCTCTCTCTCTCTCTCTCTCTCTCTATCTCTCTCTCTCTCTCTCTCTCTCTCTCTCTCTCTCTATCTCTCTCTCTCTCTCTCTCTCTCTCTCTCTCTCTTTCTCTCCCGAATAGTCTCGATTCTATAAACGTTGATCCCGTTGATCTAATCTCGACGACGCGACGCGGACGTCTAAAGCGGCCCATAACATGTACGAGTTTGATTCGCGAGCCGGACTCAAACGTTTTTCACCACACATGCACTCCCGAATAGTCCCGAAATTTGGCTTGTCGGACGCCGAGCCCGTCTCGTAACATCTCATCACCACACACACACTCCCAAATCGGGCAAAGCCCGAGTCAATCCAGCCGCGTAGGTTATCTCGCTCCGCGCTGTCATACACCGCCGGGCCGCGGGGCGCCGGCAATGCGACTGCACTCAGTACACCAAGTGCACCGCTAGCGACACTTTGTTGCTCTAAAATAGCGCCGCAAACGTCAAGAATGTGAAAGTAACGCTATCCCCACCACCACGGCGCGTATGTCCGACGACGACGTGGACGTTTCTTAAATGAAAATTTTCAGAATCGGAATTTGCATCGTAATATATCCGCTCGTAGGGCACGTAGCGGAAAAATAAAAACACTTTTCTTATATAAATTTGGTCCCAGCTTTACGATAAGCCTAGTTAGAACTCGATCCGTTCGCTGGTTATCGAGATCTAAAAATCTCGGGTACTCGCAACTCGTCGCGTCGCGTATATAGAGCCACGGCTGTCTCACTCCGCGCGTACTTGGCGCGAGACACTACCGTGTCTCTTGATTTGTTTTGCATGATTACAATTAATTAATTGTTAATTGTCTTTACAATTAAAACTAATTATTTATTAATTTTAACTGTTAGAACAATTAACAATTAATTTTTATTGTGATGATGATTTGATTTATTACTTATTTTAAAGACTATAGATATTCTTACTGGTTGTTTGTATGTCCTTGCAAGAATGTTTTTTTTATAGAATAAGATGACAAACGAGGAAAGAAGCAGAGGTAACTTCCAATGAAATAACAAGTAATAATTCTGATTTGTAATTTTTTATTAATGTAATGTTATTACTAAATAATTGAAAGAAATTAAACCTTTTCGTAATTAATAGATACACATACTTAAACTAATTAATACATACGGTTTTGTACAATATAACTGTAGTACTTAACAAATAATTAATACATACTGTATTTTAATTTTAGTTAAAGAAACAATTTTGATTATTTTTTATAATTGATATTAGCTTTTAAAATAACTCTCTTCTCAAACATTTGGTCTGATAATTTGTGACTCTTTGGAAGATTAGTCATGGTAGCATATGAGAATAATCTCTCAACTGGTGCAGAAGATGGTAAAGCAGTGTTGTATTTGATAAAGACATTCTTTATCTCCGGGTACCTATTAAGGATTTCTAGTTCTTGATTTTCCTCAACAAAAAATTGTAACATTAATAACTCGGCTTTCGTCTGTGGGGTATCCGAAGATCGATAGAACTGCATTTCAGAATTTTCAGAGTCCAAATCTGAATCAAAATTGAAAAAATTATTTTCCTTCTTTGAATTTTTGGTTGTATGAGTTACTGCTGCTTCTGGTTTGTCATAAATTTTTTTTGATATAATTGTTTTAAAAGTATTTAAAATTTTATTTTGTTGTATAGGCTCCACACAAGATAGCCACTTGTTTTTAAAGCGTGGATAAAACAGAGCAATTGCAGCATTTTCTGATTCGGCCGTAGTCAGGTTGTAAAACTGGCTAAACCTTTTATCTACGCTTTCTATATAAGTTTTTATAAGAGGTTTGCAGTAAGTAAAATTTTTTTTCTCTATTTCTTTTAGTTTTTTTCTTAGTGCGAATAAACATGGTAGAACAATACCATCATCATCATCATCAGTGGCGCTACAGCCCAGATCGGGCCTTGGCCTCCTCTTAGAGGTTTCATAATCGCTTTAAATTCAGATGTGCGGGTGATTAGCCCACAGCACCCTGGCATGGTGGATATTGCCATATATAGTATTTGGACCAACGGTTTAACGTCTCTTCCGAAAGACGGAGCCCAGTTTTTCCCATTTGAGAATTTTTCTCGCATGGGGGGCGCAGTTTCTGGAAATAAATTCCAGTGTATTCAAGTGGACTCAAACCCGGTTCTCCGGATTGTGAGTCTGGCGCTCTACCACTAGACCACACTGCCGCCCTGAACAATACCATAATATGTATTATTTTCACCTTGCATTATGTCCAGTGCTTCTGCAACTGGTGCAGCACACATCAAATACTCTTGTATATAGTCATATTTATTGTCTTTAATAGGGTTTTTAATATTTAATGCCTTATGCAATTGTAAATTTTTTTTTTTTAATAGAGAAAATTTGTTGTAGTGAGTCAAACAAACTGTCCCATCTAGTTTCGCCGGGCCGGCTCAAAGAATGCCCTAAAAGAGAGCCGGGATTTACTTACACATTTCGGGCCGATTCCCGAGGCGACGCCTCCTATTCCCCCACTACCGCTCGAGGTTCAGCGGCCGATCCGCCGACAGCGCGCTTGACACTGTTTCTCAGGAGCGTCACGCGTGCTATACGTAGGATGGAACTACATTCCTCCCGAACAATATTAAATAACTAGTTAGAACAGTCTTTTTTTCAATAATTAATAGTTGAAAATCTTTATATCATTATTATTATTAATACTCTATATATATTGTTGCTATTGAATTACATATTTAAATAAAACCTGTAATAATTATGTAATATTTTATTTGGAACTCTTAGTTTGTGCGCTACACTTATAAGTTATAACAAAATTACATAATAGGCCATTTTTATTTCCGCAATATATGTATATAGAATACAATTGATTAAGAAATCTGTAAGTGTGGTGTGTGTAAAAATATGTACTATATACATATAATTATTTTATAATTAGAATTAGGACAATAATTTCCACGCAACCCATGAGGTACTATAGCTGACGCGTTTTTTTAAAAGTGATTTCTCCAGTAGGCCTACTCCACTGAAGAGAAAAATGATGTGAAAATATTCATTAATAAACGAAAAAGGTGAAATCAAAGGAATTCAATTCTACAAGAGATGGGATATCTATAACATAGGAATGTTAGAAAAAATATTTCGCATTTTAATGAAGCTAATGATGAATCGCTTAAGGATGAACGTTTATTGGTTTTTATATATTTAATATTCGAAAATGAGCATTTACATAAGTATATATGTGAATCCGCACATGGAAAAAATTCGAAGACTAAAATTTTTTTATGTTCGGATTTACATACTTATGTAAATGATCATTTTCGAAGATAAAATATATAAAAACCAGTAAACGTTCTTCCTTAAGCGATACATCATTAGCTTCAATAAAATGCGAAATATTTTTTCTAACATTCCTATGTTATAGGTATCCCATCTCTTGTAGAATTATGTAAATGGCCTAGAAAATCAACTTAATATTTACAATTATTTATTGTTCCTTTGATTTCACCTCTACGATTATTAATGAATTTTTTCACATTATTTTTCTTTTCGGTGGAGTAGGCTTACTGGAGAAATCACTTTAAAAAAACGAGTCAGTAAGAGTACCTCAAGGATTGCGTGAAAACTATTGTCCTAATTATAATTATATGATAATTATATATAGTACATATTTCTACACACATCACGCTTACCAATTCCTCAATCAATTGTATTCTATATATATTGCGAAAATAAATGGCCCATTATTATGTAATTTTGTTATAACTTATAAGTGTAGCGCACAAACTAAGAGTTCCAAATAAAATATTACATAATTATTACAGGTTTTATTTAAATATGTAATTCAATAGCAACAATATATATAGAGTATTAATAATAATAATGATATAAAAATTTTCAATTATTAATTATTGAAAAAAAAGACTGTTCTAACTAGCTATTTAATATTGTTCGGGAGGAATGTAGTTCCATCCTACGTATAGCACGCGTGACGCTCCTGAGAAACAGTGTCAAGCGCGCTGTCGGCGGCTCGGCCGCTGAGCCTCGAGCGGTAGTGGGGGAATAGGAGGCGTCGCCTCGGGAATCGGCCCGAAATGTGCAAGTAAATCCCGGCTCTGCCCTAAAATATCTTGCATTATTTCTGCCGACTTAGGGCGTCCCGCCGCTATCCACAAAGCATTGCATTTCTTCATCACACCATTATGAATATTTGACAACGGAGTATTTTGTACACTTAATACTTTATTTGCGTCAGTAGTTGCACATAAACTGATTGTATGTGCAGAGCATCTTAAATGTGACGGCAGTGAATACTTTTCTACGGTGTGGAGGTCCGATCGAGAGTCATCCACGATTGAAGAATTATCGATTTCTTCTTCTTCAAAATCATCGGAATCAGATAAAACCGCGTCGAACACATCTTTGTCATAATCGTCAACCATCTTATTATTTGTTAATTTTACTCCAAACATCTTGAACGCCTTGACAAAATTACTGCCATTATTAGTTATGGTGGCAACAATCTTGTTTACAGTGAGATTAAACTCATAATTGATTTCTTGTACTAGTTCAGATTCTTCCTCGTCGATCGCCCGCATCGAGCATCGTGACCTCATGAATCCATTTCAGAAAAAGCCGACTGTGACACAGCTCCCCATGTGTTCCTATCCTCAGCCATCCTCATGCATTGCATTAAAGACGTGTTTGTCGCCTTTATGACAACGTCGGTGTACCGTGTAGGCGATCTCCCTCTACTCCTGGATCCCTCGACCCTGCCTTGTAGCATCAGTTTCTCCAGCCCATCTTTCCTTATGGTGTGGCCAAAGTATTTTAATATCCGGCGTCTTATTATCGTACTCAGCCGGTTCTTAATTTTTAGTTCTTTTAAGATGGATTTGTTGGTCCTCCTGGCAGTCCACGGTATTCTGAGCATTCTCCTCCAACATGTCATCTCGAAACTGTCTATCCTGCGAAGGTCGGCTTTCTTTATGGTCCAGCATTCTGAAGCGTACATAAACACAGAGAACACAAGGCTCTTCATTAGGCGCTTTTTTGTTTCGACATGTATGTCATGGTTTTGCCATATTTTCGTTAGTTGCGCAACTGCCGTTTTTGAGATTCCTGCTCTCCTTTTGATCTCCTCAGTGTTTCCGCCTGTGTTCATCAGTAGTGTCCCCAGATAAACAAACCTATCCACCACCTGTATGTTACTGATTTGGGTTACCTCTCTCTGATTGTCATTTGGTCTGTCTAAAATCATTATTTTAGTTTTTTCCCTGTTAATTTGTAACCCAACCTCGTTGCTGGCTACCTCTACTCTGCTGACAAGCTCGATCAGCTCTTCCTCAGTCGTAGCAAGAAGTGTGGTGTCATCGGCGTATCGCAAGTTGCAGATGCTAGTTCAGATATGCAATCATAACTATGCGTGCCTTTAAATCTGCGACAAGCTAATGCCATTGACATCCTGCACAAATCCTTAGTAATCCAGTGTGCTGTAACTGCAATAAAACTCCATTTCCGACCAGACCAGATGTCTACTGTTGTGCAAACATAATCAGTTTCATGTAGTTTAGACTTTATTTCTGCTATTTCATTTGTATAGTAATCTTTTATCCGTACAAAATTACCTTTTACAAAAAGGTAAAGAAAAGACGCCAAGCACGCGTGGTGTACCTTAAAAAAATCGAAGTAGTTATCTTTTTACCTTGAAAAAATCCAAATAATATCTTTACCTTGAAAAAATCGAAGTAGTTATCTTTGTACCTCGAAAAAATCAAAGTAATATATTTATTACAAAAAAAAGGAAATGATATCTTTAAATTATGCGCCAATTAAATATATATTATATCAAAAAATAACTATTGGTCTTTTAAAAAATGTATTCCCATTGAAGTGAAAAAATTAATATATGATGTGAAAAATTTTAGTGAAAAAAACTTGGCGCTGCTAAACATAATAATATATATTAATAAAACAATTTCTATAAATGGAAAAAGTACTTTAAATTAATGTGTAACAGTCTCTACATTCACATTGTAATTATCAATTTAATATTTTAAATTAGTTATTTATTGCTTTCTGTTTAGTATTAATAGTAGAGACGTCGTAGCAATCTCGCGAGAAGAGGAGGGGGCGATTCTCAAATGAATATAACGCAATAGAATTATTTGAATACTTTTATCAGGCAGAACTACTCGGTGGAATGCCAGCATTTGCTGCGTGGACAAGGGAAAACTGGCCGAAAAACCTTGTCAGCATTCAATACATATTGTAAACATCATACAAAAAATATACACAGTAAAATGGCAATAATACAAAAGATAAAGCATAAATGATAATACATACAAATATGAGTGAATACTCACGAGATAAGACAAATATTAAAGAATTAATAAATTTACTTCTAAAGTTTATAATAATCAATCTTAATATCACTTGAATTAAAGTGAACACTGTATTCTCAAAAAATAATAGTTGAATGTAATACGTAATAGATGAATATGAAAGTTAAACTTGAAATAAGAATATTGACTAATAACTAGAAAAGGATATATACAAGTAAAGCAATAATACTTAACATAACTCAGTTTGAGCAGCGTAATTCAATAAAGAATAATTCAGAAAAGAATAATAATCATTCGAGAGTATTCAGAAAATAATAGCATAAATCACACATATAGAATTTCATATAATAGAATAAAGTATTCGCAACGCAGTGAAGTAATCACACAACTAATAATCATTCAGTTGAAAGTATAGAAAAGAATGTAAAACGTATAGCTCGCAATAATCAGTCGTAAGACAGGCGCAATTGAAAGTCGAAAGTATAATACAACTTATTTACAAGAAAGAAATGCAGAAGGGAATATAATCTAATTCGCTTTGAATCGTTATGAATAATTAGTAATCGCTACGAATCCGGATCCGGTTGTAATGTAAATCAACTTGAAAGTAAAGTACGTATCAATTTAATACGATACTATTGTCTGTAAAGTTTATCACAATTCTAATGGCCGTAAAATTTTACGTCATGACGGAAAGTTAGTATAAATCAGTATTGATTTGGTAATTATGCATAAAAGGGGCATCCTCTCCGATTTGCTTGATTTTTTAATATGTTGTTGGGGATGTCTTCCCGAGTCATTTCATATATATATATAAGGGTCGGACTTAAATAGCTTCGGAGATACAGGCTGAGAAAGAATAAAAATAATAAATACAAAAATAAACGTTTAATGATGATTTATTCAACACTATCATTAGGAATCTGAAAGATTTCAGCCATTGCATCAAAGAATGCGGTAATCCGAGCAAAAACAAACCAATAAAGCCACTTTGAAAACATAAACAAACAGGCTGTACTACACAGGGACTGCCGCACTTCTCCGCATGCAGGGATGGATATTTATATACCAACTATTCATCGTACATATAAATATGTATTTTTCATATACCACCTGTTCTCTGCTTTAACAAATATGTGCTTTCTAAGTTGAAGCACATACAAAGCACATACTTATAAAGCGCGCCACTAACCTATAGGTTAGTGACGCGCTTTACAAGTATGTGCTTTGTAAGTTGAAGCACATACAAAGAACACACTTGGTTGAAATCCTTCAGATTCCTAATGATAGTATTCAATAAATCATCATTAAACGTTTATTTTTGTATTTATTATTTTTATCCTTTCTCAGCCTGTATTTCCGAAACTATTTAAGTCCGGCCCTTGTATATATATATGAAATGACTTGGGAAAACATCCACAACAACATATTAAAAAATAAACCAGATCGGAGAGGGAGTCGCTTTTATGCATAAATACCTCCTTTCTCAGCTTGTATCTCTGAAGCTATTTGAGTCCGACCCTTATATATATATATGAAATGACTCGGGAAGACATCCCCAACAACATACTAAAATAACAAACAAATCGGAGAGGATGCCCCTTTTATGCATAATTACCATTGATTTCTGTAAGCAATTTCACTGCTGAATAAGGAACGTGGAAAGCACAATTCCTCTCATCTTTATGGAAATAAATCAATTTACCGTAGGTTGAAGTCGAATATCTTAATTATTGAACCTGAGAGATTTCTCTCAGCTACCTTCCTTTGTGAAAACGCAGAAAACGTCGCACTTGACGATCATCATAATCGAAGTCCATCTCGCAGGAACAATTCACAGACAGATCTTAAAAGAATCGTCCTTTCTTCTTTCTTTCTTTGAGTCAATCTCAAGATTGATTCCACTATCCAGATTGATCCTTGGATCGTTATCTACGCAGCTCGCAAAGCGTATGACGCAATACTCTACTGGAATGGAACGTGCTCTCGCACCGGCGTCTGATGGAACAATGACCGATCCGCCCCGTCGTCTTCACGCTCTCACGTGACCGCGTTGCCAAGGCA
The DNA here is from genome assembly GCA_030770355.1 of Harpagoxenus sublaevis. NCBI lineage: Eukaryota > Metazoa > Arthropoda > Insecta > Hymenoptera > Formicidae > Harpagoxenus > Harpagoxenus sublaevis. The sequence continues at coordinate 7,645 of JASTWR010000981.1, read as the reverse complement.
CGTACGCCAGGCCCATGTTACTCGTTGCGCCGTAGCGCGCAAGACTTATCGATAGTGCGTGCGTGCGTCGAGCTATCGAGAATCGGAACGCGTCGCGTAACGACGGCTTACTGTAACCGCGAAACTTAAACTCTAAACATTACCGCCCGCCTTGATAACCTTGGTTATCTAAAAAACATCTAAGTATCATTGACAGGAATAGGTAGAGGGCATAGTTTAGCGATAGGTCTTTTCAAGATCGTAGTTTGAGTCCGAACAGACACAACACGTGTTAAACCATCTTCACCTGGATAGGTTTCCATAATCCTATCTAAAGGCCATTTAGAAGAAAGGTACCGTTCATCGATTACCAACACCATCGAACCCTTTTCCAGAGAGGGATTCACTTTATTCCATTTATAAGTAGACATGTATCTTTGAAGACACTCCTTTGATCATCTAGACCAGAAACATTCTAAAATATGACGATTCAGTTGCCATCGAGACAACCGGGAGACCTTTACTTCTTCAAGTGAAGGTTCAGGTATGAGAGACAATGAATCTGCTATCAAAAAATGACCAGGTGTTAGAGCTTTAAGATCATCCGGATCTTCTGACATTGGACTTAAAGGTCTTGAATTTAAGACTGCTTCAATTTGAGTTAAGAGGGTAGTCATTTCTTCGTAAGTTAGGAGGGCTTCTCCTACTACTCGTTTAAAATGATACTTAAAGGATTTAACTCCAGCCTCCCACTTGCCTCCGAAGTGAGGAGCGGAAGGTGGATTAAAAAGCCACTGTGTTCCATCATTAGCTAGAAGAGCCGCAAGATTATTCGCTTCGCTAGAAGATGACTGAAACAATTTAGTTAATTCAGCGTCAGCTCCCTTAAAATTAGTTCCACAATCACTTCGCAGGGTTGCACAAATTCCTCGCCGGGAGGTGAAGCGTTTATAAGCTGCAATAAATGCATCAGTAGTGTAATCTGCGACCAATTCCATATGAATGGCAGAAGTTGCCTCACAAACGAAAAGAGCAACATAGGCTTTATATGTCTTCGCGTTTTTCCCTTTCCACGTTTTAATAGTGAATGGACCCGCGTAATCTACTCCTGAATGTAAAAACACACGAGACGGAGTTACCCGCTCGATTGGTAATTGACCCATAAGTTGTTGAGCTCTACTTTGTCTATAGCGAGCACACTTAACACATTTCAAAATAAATGATCTAACTGGAGTTCGTCCCCCCACAATCCAATATTCGTTTCGAAGAACTGTTAAAGTTACTTGCGTCCCCCCATGCAGAGTACGCGTATGGGCGTCAGCAATTATTAAAAAGGACAATGCCGAGTCCTTTGGAAGAATAAGAGGATGCTTGGCGTCCTCGGAAAGAAAAGAGTGCTGAAGACGTCCTCCAACTCTAAGCAACCCGTTTGAATCTACTTTAGGTTTAAGCCGTGCAAGAGAATTAGACTTCGGTAAATTATTTTCATTCGAAATAAGTTTAATTTCGTCAGCGAATGACACTTGTTGAACAATCTTAACCCAAAAATATTTTGCATGTTGCAATTCTTGAGTACTCAGAGGACTTAAATTAAATGAATTAGCTAATCTTTTGAATCTAAAACAAATTCTAAAACACCAAGCTGTTATGCGTAATAGTCGAATGAAGCTTGAGTATCTATAGAGAAGATCCCAAGTTTTAGGTGAATTACTTTTAATAACGACGGAGACCTGAGTTGGTCTTTCTTCCAAATTATCTTTCCCAGAAAGCACAACTGCTTCCTTTGGCCATGTTGAAGGATCCTGACTTAACCATGGAGGTCCTGATTTCCATTCGGTTCTTTCCATCAATTGAGCAGGTGTTAACCCTCGAGTTGAACAATCAGCAGGGTTCTGTTTACCCGGTATCAAATTCCAAATAAGTTGCGGTAAAGCTTCTTGAATCCAACAAACTCGGTTCTGTACAAACTCTTTCCACTTCGATGGATGGTTCGTTATTCATGTATGCGCGACAGAAGAGTCGAGCCAACCATATAACGGAATATCTTTCCTTTCAAAAGTGTTTAAGACTTGAGTCATTAGTTTGACTAATAAAACTGCTCCTGACAATTCCAGTCAAGGTATAGTCAATTTCTTTAATGGTGCAACTTTGGTCTTAGATGATACCAAATTGACCGTAACTTGTCCCTCCTTAAAGACGGATCTAATATAAACAACCGCTGCCATCGCCTTAGGTAATGCGTCACAAAACCCATGAATTTCTATGTAATCAGTAGTACTAAATCCAAGCCATCTTGGAAAAGTAAACTTAGGAATTTCTTGAAGTTGATCTAGAAACCGTATCCATTGATCTGCTAAGGAAGAAGGGAGTGGATCATCCCAACCTAATTTACGACACCACAATTCCTGAATGAATATCTTTGCTGAAACAATAATCGGTGAAAAAAGTCCGAGAGGATCAAACAATTTCGCAATAGTAGACAAAACGGTACGTTTAGTATGAATAAGTGGAATGCTCAAATTGAGCGTAAATCGAAAGATATCAGTGGATGGCTGCCAACACAACCCTAAAGTATGAACTGTAGCTTCTTTTATTTGAAGAGCATGTAACTCAATTCGTTTATCCACTGGTACAGCTTCGAGTATCTCAGGGTAATTAGTACCCACTTATGTAATGGAAAACCGCCCGCCATGAAGAGCCGGTTTACCTGATCCACAACTGCTTTTGCTTGCTCAATAGTGTCAGCACCACCAAAGATATCATCAACGTATCTCCCTTTCATCATAGTAGGTAAAGCGAGGGGGTATCTATGTCCCTCATCTTTGATCAATTGTTCGGTAGTACGCAAGGCTAAGAATGGGGCACAAGTAAGTCCGTAGGTAACAGTTATAAGCGCGAAAGTAATAAGTTCATTCATATTATTCAACCATAGAATTCTTTGAAAATTCCAATCGTCTGGATGTATGAGTATCTGACGATACATTTTTTCTGCATCAGAGAAAAATACAAAAGGAAACAAGCGAAACCAAGTAAGCACATCATTAAGATTTAATTGGAGCTTTTCTCCTGAATGAAGCAACTGGTTTAAAGAGACCCCTGTAGTGGTACAACTAGATCCGTTGAATACCACTCTTAATTTAGTAGTGAGACTATGTTCACGCATCACTCCATGATGCGGAAGATAATAAACTTGTTCTGGTTCAACCTCTGTAGTAGGAATTCTTTCCATGTGATGTAAGTCCTCGTAGTCTTTAATAAAATCGGTGTATGCCTTAGCATAGTCTGGTTTGTCCTTAAATCGGTGAAACAAATTTTGAATTATTCGGGTAGCTTTCGTCTTGGAATCCCCGAGTTTATTAACATCATCCTTGAAAGGTAATCTTACGATGTATCTCCCAGTAGCATCTCGCTGATGGGTTACTTTAAAGTGATCTTCACACTCTTGATCATCAGAAGACATTGTGACCGGTTTGGATACTGGAGTCACTTCTAATTCCCAAAATCTTTTCAAAAGATCATAAAGATCTTGATCTATCTTGACATGATGTCCACAGGCTTCAGATACAACACCTGTTGAATCAGTGGTACCAGATATAACCCACCCTAGAGTGGTGTTTTGCGCAATAGGCGCATTAGCATTTCCTTTAACTATACCTTCCTGAATTATACAAGAGTATATGTCGACTCCTAATATTAAATCGATTGGTCCGGGCGTAATAAATGCCGGATCTGCTAGCTCAAGGTCTTTCAAATGAGACCATGACGACGAATCAAGCTGAGTTGACGGGATTAACGAAGTAAGTCTTGGCAAAATATATGCAGAAACTAAATATTCAACCTCCGAATTGAAATGAGGCTTAAGAAGAAACAAAGTAATACCTAAGGTTCTCTTAGATTGCTGAAAACCAACACCTACAAATTTTAATGATGAATGATTGCGTGACAATTGAAGTCGCTGAACGACTCTCTCTCCGCTATTAGAGAAATCTCTTAACCTTGATCAAGGAGAGCCCTAACTTCCGTTACTTGACCAGAATTTGAGACGAGCACAACCTGTGCTGTGGCTAACAAAACTTGAGACTTAATTGAGAATTGTTCTATTGTCGAATGCAAAACTTTCGTCTCAGGTTTAATTGCAGTAGAAATAGGTTCATTTTTAACGCTAGAATTCTTTGCTTCCACAGAATCCGAAGCACTTTTAACATGAATAGAAGTGTGATGCTTCTTGCCACACTTTTTACATCGCGTTGTAACTCTACAGTTTGAAATCTTGTGTTGAAATAAACAATTGTAACACAACTTGTACTTTATAATGATAGCTTTCTTTTGTTCGATCGTTTTATTGTTGTATTGAGGGCAAAAATTTATAGTATGGGGACCCGAACACAAAACGCATTTAGGATTAGTTTTAACTGAACTACTTTTAGTTTGTCCTTGAAAGTTAACTTTAGCAGTTGCTTGCCGAGGCTGTTGAACGGCTTTACCATAGCGCGATTTCTCGTAGGATTGAAGCGAAAAGATACGCGATAACAAAAATTTACTGAATTGAGTCCATGTAGGGGTTTCTTTAGAAGAGCCGAGCTCATTCTCCCAAGCTCTTAATGAATCTGAATCCAATCTTCTTGTCGCAACATAAACCAATACAGCATCCCAATGTTCAACGGGACATCCAAGACTTTCCAATGTACGATAAGACTGCCCTATCTTTGAATAAAGCTGTTCGAGTTCGCTCGCGGATTCTTTAGTCAGTCGCTTGAGTGAAAATAATGAATGCACCTCCGTTTGAACAAGAATTCTCTTGTTTTCATAAAAGGAGGATAAAAGATCCCACGCCTTTTGAAAGTTATCCGCTATTAATACCGTATCTTTTATAAAAAGCGCGGCAGAACCGACGAGATTAGTTTTTAAGTATTGAAGTTTCTCAACGGCAGAGACACCAGGGTTGTTAATCACAATGGATGTGAACAAATCTTTAAAAGATAGCCATTCCGACGGCGTACCACTAAACGTAGGAATTGTAATGCGAGGCAGACGAGTATGCTGTACCACAGCCGAAGAACCCGATGGTAATGATTCGATCTGAGAAACAGTTCCAACTGTTGCAGTCGCTACTGCAGACTGTCGATTAGACTCAATTAAAATATTTATCTTTTCCAAAGTGTCCAAGTAAACTTTGTGTGTATCCGAGAATAATTCGTCAGCCATATATTGATGGCCTTGAATTCTAATTTTATCTTTAGAAGTCAATTTAGAAACCGCAATAATCAATTCATCATGATTCATGGAGAATTTCTCCCAAGTTTCTTTCAAGGAAGAAAGGCGCGTGTTAATTCGCTCATTTGTAATACTGTCTAGGCCAACCTTGACCAAATTGTCATAGGATTGTATTATAACGTTTCTTATCGCAATCTGCTGATCAAGACGATTCTCAACAGGAGTGACGCTCATGGTCGCAATTTTTAAATAATCAGAAATAAAACGAAAGCTTGACACGCACACGTCACTGTACAAACCCGGAATTCTTCTCGTTTCAAGAATCGCCCCTCCTCTTAGGACTGTATCTCAATAAGAATGTAAACTTACAATTGAATTCTATTTCTCTTTTTGATAAAAACTGAACAATAAGTATTCTGATTCTAATCGGCTAATCCGTATATCCGGAAATCCGGAGATCCCCAGATCCGGCTCGAAGGACCAAAATGTATAATATTAGTAGAGACGTCGTAGAAATCTCGCGAGAAGAGGAGGGGGCGATACTCGAATAAATATAACGCAATAGAATTATTTGAATAAATTTATCAGGCAGAACTACTCGGTGGAATGCCAGCATTTGCTGCGTGGACAAGGGAAAACTGGCCGAAAAACCTTGTCAGCATTCAATACATATTGTAAACATCATACAAAAAATATATACACAGTTGAAATGGCAATAATACAAAAGATAAAGCATAAATCATAATACATACAAATATGAGTGAATACTCACGAGATAAGATACACATTAAAGAATAGGTAAATTTACTTCTAAAGTTTATAATAATTAATCTTAATATCACTTGAATTAAAGTGAACAGTGTATTATCAAAAGGTAATAGTTAAATATGTAATACGTAATAGATGAATATGAAAGTTGAATTTGAAATAAGAATATTGACTAATAATTAGAAAAGGATATATAAAAGTAAAGCAATAATACTTAACATAACTCAGTTTGAGCAGCGTAATTCAATAAAGAATAATTCAGAGAAGAATGATAATCATTCGAGAGTATTCAGAAAATAATAGCATAAATCACACATATAGAATTTCATATAATAGAATAAAGTATTCGCAACGCAGTGAAGTAATCACACAACTAATAATCATTCAGTTGAAAGTATAGAAAAAAATGTAAAACGTATAGCTCGCAATAATCAGTCGTAAGACAGGCGCAATTGAAAGTCGAAAGTATAATACAACTTATTTACAAGAGAGAAATGCAGAAAGGAATATAATCTAATTCGCTTTGAATCGTTATGAATAATTAGTAATCGCTACGAATCCGGATCCGGTTGTAATGTAAATCAACTTGAAAGTAAAGTACGTATCAATTTAATACGATACTATTGTCTGTAAAGTTTATCACAATTCTAATGGCCGTAAAATTTTACGTCATGACGGAAAGTTAGTATAAATCAGTATTGATTTCTGTAAGCAATTTCACTGCTGAATAAGGAACGTGGAAAGCACAATTCCTCTCATCTTTATGGAAATAAATCAATTTACCGTAGGTTGAAGTCGAATATCTTAATTATTGAACCTGAGAGATTTCTCTCAGCTACCTTCCTTTGCGAAAAACGCAGAAAACGTCGCACTTGACGATCATCATAATCGAAGTCCATCTCGCAGGAACAATTCACAGACAGATCTCAAAAGAATCGTCCTTCCTTCCTTCCTTCTTTGAGTCAATCTCAAGATTGATTCCACTATCCAGATTGATCCTTGGATCGTTATCTACGCAGCTCGCAAAGCGTATGACGCAATACTCTACTGGAATGGAAACGTGCTCTCGCACCGGCGTCTGATAGAACAATGACCGATCCGCCCCGTCGTCTTCACGCTCTCACGTGACCGCGTTGCCAAGGCACGTACGCCAGGTCCCATGTTACTCGTTGCGCACGTAGCGCCAAGACTTATCGATAGTGCGTCGTGCGTCGAGCTATCGAGAATCGGAACGCGTCGCGTAACGACGGCTTACTGTAACCGCGAAACTTAAAACTCTAAACACTTTCAATATTTTAAAATTTAGCAGCGCCAAGTTTTTTTCACTAAAATTTTTTACATTTTATATTAATTTTTTCACTTCAATGGGAATTCATTTTTAAAAGACCAATAGTTATTTTTTGATATAATATATATTTAATTGGCGCATAATTTAAAGATATTATTTCTTTTTTTTGTAATAAATATATTACTTTAATTTTTTCGAGGTACATAGATAACTACTTCGATTTTTTCAAGGTAAATATATTACTTTGATTTTTTCAGGTAAAGATATTACTTGGATTTTTTCGAGGTAAAAAGATAACTACTTCGATTTTTTTAAGGTACACCACGCGTGCTTGGCGTCTTTTTTTACCTTTTTGTAATAGGTAATTTTGTACGGATATCACCTCTTTTTGTATGT